>VZTH01004387.1:1207082-1235642 GCA_013397815.1 Aleadryas rufinucha | reverse complement strand
TTTTTTTTTTTTTTTTTTTTTTTTTTTTTTTAATTTGAGTGAAACAAATGACAAAGCTTTAAGTAGCCTGCTTAATTGTGAGTAAAAGACATTGCCACTGGACGGATGGCTGACAGCCTGTGTGAAATAGGTTTAATGGTTCTGCTTTGGTTATAAAAGACAAATGTTCACCTCATGCCACCACTGGAGCACACAGCACAAATTAGCATTATCTTTGTAAATATCACCATTACTTTTCATTACTAAATTTACTTTTTTCTGTCTTTTCTGAAAGTGAGAAAGATGAGATGAAACCCAAACCTTTTTTTTTATAACTGTGTCTTTTACTAGAAGGACAATTTACCCAAATGAAACCTTATTGCATCTGGTCTAAGAATGCTTATGCCAAAAATATGATGAGACTTACATAACAGCCATGATGTTAAATCTTCAAAAAACAGTCATAAAGGAACAGATTCTTAATTGAAAGCAGGCTGCTAATAACAGTGCTCTTTCAAATAAATGATTGCTATCAAACTAAGTGGGAAAATAATGATTTTTCTATGCACATAGATTATAAATTTGATAGGTTTACTCATTTAATGGTAGTTCTGTATATTCAATAGTGATGAATTCATATTTCATGCTATATCATTCTGTAAAAGATGTGGTCACTGTACACTGGTTTGAAAGAGTTAAGATTGAAAAATGAAGAAGGAAAAGCAGTTTAGGTTGTGTTCAGCCTACACAGAGCAATTTGAAATAAAACCTGATATGCTCCTCTATATTTTACCTTCACTCTTCTGCCTGGAACAATTTAACCAGATGCTCTACTGATTACCTTTACCACTGTATAATGAATTTTACTCTGCTATACATTGTGGACATTCAAGACTTAGTAAATCTTCAGAGAAAAGTCTGGGTCAATGTCTGTGCAGTGCAAATTTAAGGTCCTTTACCTGGAGTTCTGATTAGCTTTCCTCAGATGCTCACTCACTTCTGTGAGGTTTGGACTTTAATGCCATAACTGTAAAGCACAGCTTAGCTTGCTTGTGCAGAGCCAGCCGTCTCCTGAGGTTTCTCTTGCAACTGCTGGAAACCAATTTGCCTCCATCACTCCAGCTACTCAGCTCAAACTGGCAAACTGACTGGTTCACATCACAGAGTGGCTTTTTTTTCTTTTTTTCTTTTTTTTCCCTTTTTTTTTTTACATAGCTTGTTCGTGAGAATAAAATATTAAGTGCCCTAGGCCCACTTTGTGTATGTGAGTGGGTAGGTTTTTTTTTCTTTATATGCTCCCATAATGTACAGGAAACAAAGAATTCTGACTTTGACCAGCAAAGACATGCAAATTCAGGGAACTTCAAACCCTTCCCCTACAATGCACCTCAGGAAGGAGCAAGCCAAAGTCATTTAGGAAAAATCACACATGGGAAGGGGCCTTGAATTTTTTAAGAGCTTTCTCCAGTTATCTTTTACCAGTCATGCTCACCTAATTCCCTGATCACTGATTAGCATGCACCAATGTGCAAAAGCTGATCATGGAGATGGTGCACACAGTGAAAAACCTTTGGACTAAATTTGCCATTTTTGTGTAAAAATATCCACCAATCCACCTGTGCTAAAATCACATATTTGAACATTTTTCCCACTCATTTTTGACTAGAGGAAGTACCAGCAATGAAAGGTTAAATTTTCAACATGTCTCTACCCACCTTGTCTCCTTGTGCAAGCTCTGGCTTGACATTGGCTCATTTCGGCAATGTGTGGGGTCAGAATCTGAACTGGCGTAGACAACCTGGGGAGGGAAAGATTAGTACAGATATAGCAAAAGAACGAATATGATAATTCAAAATGACAAAAATGGGCATGAAGTTGCACCGTTCCAACTTTGAAACATTTGACACAAATGTTAAAAGGAGATATTTCCATGGTATCTGCATTTAGGAGAGTTATCTCCATGAATATTTCCACCCTTATTTAGTATATTTTTCATAGCAGAATGACATTATTCCCCTTGGGCCCTCAGTTTTTAATGCGGCATTGAAGGCAGAGGTAAAAGACTAAGAATCCCCTTAACAGAAGTAACTTTACATAGAGATGGCAAGGAGCAAATCGTCACCAACAAGCATATAGGTAAAACAGGATGCATTTTTAATACTTTTTTTTATTTACTAATGCAATGTATTTTTAAAAGAATTTCTCTATTGAGTCTGTCAAACGGTCTTAGAAAAATAAAATCTTAAACCAAGAAAAATCAGTTCATAGGAGCAGAGAACTAGAAAAGATGTCTTTTGTCACTAAGCCTTATCCCCTGTGATAATTATAATCAATTATTGTCATGTAGTTCCATTTCAGAAATTGATCAGGTGCCCTATTAAAAGAAATTAGATACGGCTTATAACTGTGGACAGAAGACTGTTTTAGAAACACAAGTCTTTCATGGTTAGAATCTGCTTCTAATATTCAGCCTAGATTTATTCAGCATATATATATACACGTGTGCATGTGTGTATGTGTGTGTATAAATATATATATATTCATATTTACGACAACATCGTCCTTTAGGTGTAATACCTCTGTTTTCTTCCCTAGTGTTTACCCGCTTGGCCTTTTTATAGGGAACAATTAGCTCCCCTTTCAGCCTGTGTTTTACTAGACTGCACAGGTGATGTTTTCGTGTGGCCCTTTAGCCAGATGGGTTCTTGTTTCCCTTCATGCCTTGTAGCCTTTCTGTGCCTCTCTCTCAGGAGACAGGTCCAGAGCTGCTTGCTGAAAGTGGAAGAGGGCCCTTATAGTGCTGTTGACACTGCTGTGCCTCTGTGGAAACTATCATCCATGTGATAGGGATTATGGCTACCATCTCCATCCCTTTGCCAATTTAGAGTCACAGCAGGACCAACAAGAATTTCTTAGTCTTTCCAATGCCATTTCTAGCTGAAAAGCAAATGTTTGTGCAATGTTGACCTCCAAGTACACAATTCTGCACTTTGGGTGTGGTTCTGTTCTTCTAGCTCTTTCTTCATTTATGATGTCTCACAGATTTTTGTGACCAGCAATTTTAATTTTTTTTAGTGCAGTCCTACTTTTTGCACCAGAGTTTCAAAATGAAGCTCACAAATAAAGCCTCGGTCCTAGTAACCTTGTAAGCCCACATCCTGGCAACAGGTAACCTCATTCCAGGGCTGAATCTCCCTTTTCAACACAATCAGTTGACATCTCCCTTTAGTTAGTTTCTTATCCACGTTATACTTTTTGAACTAATTCCCATCTTCTTCAGCTTAACTAATAATTTCCCATGTGGCACCTTATTACCTACTTTTCACAAGTCCATAGAGATGAGACCTACTGCATTTCTTCAGTCAAGAAAATCTGTTATCTCAGAGAAGAAAGCTATCCAGTTACTCTGCCACAATCAGCCTTTGGCAAACTCACCTTGCAGCCTGTCCCATCTTTCATTTACCTCACTGCCTTTCTCCTAGAGGATTGCATACTGTTGGGATTATGTTAAAATAGGGCATGTAGTTACTGCAAGCACTTTCTCCCCTTCCTTAAAGTGGGTGTTACAAGCACTATATTTGCCTTTCTTTCATTATAAGGCATATGAGGGTGTAAGCTAATACTTTCTTTGACAGATGGTGTGGGCAAGGAGCACACTGACGACTACCCCCTCTCAGCTGATGGACAGTAACATCTTAGCAGGAACTAGTTTACCTATTGCAATTTTCTTAAAGTAGACCTGGGAGGTCCCTTAAAATATAAGACCTGTGTAAATACCCACTGGACAAACAAGCTGAGAGCAAACCAGGGAATACCTTCTGGAAAGCCTAGAAAGAGAGCCTCATGTGAAGTTTGTGGGCTAGTAATAAAGCCAAGCCCTCAGAAGGGGTAAGTTTGACCTTATAGTGTCACGATGAATATATTTGAGGCAGTGTAGAAACACCACCTGCTCACACAAAGAAATTCAAAGCCAGTCTGTCCTAAATCATGCCACTGTGTTCGGTTATTGCATATATATCCCCCAGCACAGCATGATCTTATGTATTATATATATTGCAATTAGACAAAATGGTGTGACTTAGGAATGAAGTGGCAGCCTTAATTGCTGTTTTCATTTGTTAGGAAAGTTGTAACTTGAACACCGAGGGTAACTTTAATTCTGGCAAGCCAGTTCAGTCAGAAAGGAGAGAAAGTAGAAGGGAACAAGGTGCCTCCTCATTAATGCACATTGGAGACTCTCAGGCCTCCCTGTGGAAGGGACGCTGATGGGAAAGGACCTTGATGAGGAGAGCCCAGGCTGTTGGCAGGACCCACGTCCCCACGCTCCTCCTTGTACTGACCAGCTCGACAGAGAGCTTACTGCAAGCAAAACCAAACCAAACACAGGGCTTGGAAGACTCTTGTGCCAGAACCTTTACTGGGAAGGGCACCAAACGATGACGAGTATGGCTGAAACCCAAAGTCTTTTGTGACAGTTGCTTCCATGAAGGAGAAAAAGAAAGGGTGCGAGTTATAGGCAATGGCAGCAAGGAGTCGAAGAAAAAGGGTGCAAAAGAGAGGTTTTGTTAGGCTTAGGAAGGGTACAGAGCATCTTCCCTGTGGATCAAGAATGGACTCAAACAGGCATGTTGTTACACTTGGTCTTGGTTCTGGAGGAACACAGCTTTGGAATATTTTGTTGCTTGGGAGTCTACAGCTATGTAACTGCCAAAGCCTTTGGGCTTGTCTTGGTCCTTGAACTGACGGAAGTCTGCTTGTCTAAAGACAGAGTTGAGGCCCTGGGACATAGGCCCCTCTTAATCTGGTGACTGGTACAGAAACTTCATTTTCCCCCGGGGTGCCTCACAGTGAGCATGCTTCTAGAAGCTCTGCATAAAATGTAAACAAAGTAGAAAATATCAAGTCTGTAGTAAACATTCTCTCTGCAGAAATTATGCCCACGCAGTGATGAAACTCTTCATTCATTCGAGGTCATTTAACCCCGTGACATGTATTTCTTTTTACAGGGAAGCTTTGGTAAACCTGTAGCAGTATCACAGCACATGCACATTAGACATTAGTTGCAATTGACTGAATGTTGCCATTTAACAAAGAGGAGAATCAGTTTCAGATTAAAAAAAAATATTTAATGGGATTAGAAAGAACTACAGATACTCTGTGATTTTTGCAGTTGCACACTGTGTCAAGAGTTTGGTAATTTATAAAACTTCTTGATAGAAATATATGAATATACCAGTCAAAGTAATAATTAATTCCCTTGAGAAAATGCTCATTAAAAAAAAAACTGTAACAAAAAAAGAAAATTCTAAGAAGCTAGAAGATCACAATGTAAGCTGGCTGCCAATTAAGCCTTCATGGGGTTGGGAAAGGAAAATGAAGGCAACAATATATCTTTCTGACTGGGGATTTGATCTTCCAGATAACCTCCAAATTGCAATGTTTCATGTACTCAAAGCTCTGCTGAAATACATCCTACTTGATTATGCCATAATACTGTACATTTATCCTCACATGTAAGGAATTATTCCATTACTCAAAAATGCAGTTAGTTATGAATAGTAGACAATAGTGAGACTGTGAGGAAATACAGAATTTAATTTTTTTTTTTTTTTTAATGCTACGCTATATCCCAAGAATGCCTTTTTTTTGGAAAATACAGGGCTACCTATTCTGCACTGGGGTATTTTCTGTGATACTTTGTCTATGCATCATTAAACATTTGTGGGACTGGAAAGGAGAGTGTAATATCTGAAGACAGTGCAGAACCTGTGTCGTGCATGGCAAGACTATAATAAAACACTAAATTGTCTAATAAATATACTTAGTTCAATGAAGCATTTAAAAGCATTCACTGCTAACCACTATGAATGGCCAAACACCAGCAGCTCTGACTGCAGAGAGCAAGGGTCTCCCTGACACAGCCCAGAAATGCCTGGGTCCCCAAAGGTGTGTGGGTCACCTCCGGCGTCCATATCCATCACTGCAATTTGTACTGCTGCAAAGTACAGGGAAACTTCCATGAAATAAGGGAGCTTGTGCCAAAAATTGCGTGTTGGGAGAACTCCTATAAAGTCCAGGTGGTTTGTATTTTCTGTGTATTTGTAAAAAATTGGATCAAATAGTATATTTTTAGGGAAAGTGAAATTTTTACAAATGCTTCGCAGACACAGGCTAATATAACTTAAAAGCTTTCCTACGATAGAATCCAATTTTGCAACCTTCACTCACATTGAATAATACCTTTTCACACATGTTCCCCTGATGTCTAATGGCTGTGACTCACGAGCCCTGGTGAATCACATTGGGGTAAGGAAGAAGGTTACCCCCAGGTGCCCTGCCCCTCTCCCCTCCTGGAGGAAACCTCAGAAGCAGCAAAGTGCCTGTGTTCACCCTTCCTCAGATGTTGCAGTTCATTGTTCAATTTACTCATTTAAAGTGCTGTTGATTGAAATTTACCTTAATCTGCTGGGATGCAACTTGTGATTTAGTGGAGATGGGTAAGGGGCTGGTGAGGTGGCAGAGCAGGGCTTCTGCCATCACTTAGTCCAGTACAAATTGAAGTCAAGACAGGCAGAGCGATATCTCACCAGCCTGGGCACAGTGAGAACCAGTGGCCCTTGGCTATTAAATATGTGTGTATGAAAATGCACAAAAGCAAACACTGCAAATATCCTGCCAACACCATGGACACTTTCATATCACAGAGCAGAAACCCACAGTTTAAGTTGGCCAAGTGCAGAGGAAAGCCATTTTTCCACCTATTTGTTTTTAACGGTGCTACCTATCTTTGGAATCGTCTCGATACTGCTGAAGATAAAAATTTACTTAGCTTGTACAGATGATTTCAAGGCCACAACAGCACCATTCCCTGAGGCTTCTAAGTCTGTGGAAGCCTAAGATGCAGTGGTCCATGCCCTGTCCTACTACCTCATGCACGTGTGAGGCATAGGGATGTTCCCAGGTATGCTGACTTTGGGCATGGCAAAGTTGGATGGAAGATTCTAATTACAAGGTGTCAGGAACTGAGGTTTTACTTAGGTATGGGATGACTTTGCCATTTTTTTGGTAGCCACATAGGAATTGACAACATTTTGTTCCTCATATTTATTTATCTTTTATATGGAATTATTCTCCCCCTTCAAAAGTAGAGCACAATTTATGACAATGAGAGCTGAGTATGTTACACAGTAATAAAGGTAAGCACTAACAGAATAAAGCTGTCTAAGGGGTGCTATAAATGTATCTCATTAATTTGTATGCAAAATATATTTTGGACTCTGCTCAGAGCTTTGCAGGTGAAGGCTGTGTGGGAGCCAGAAATTATGCTTCCTGAGTCCCTGAAGCAGCCTTGGCCTGATCCTGGACTCAGTCTGAGACTAAGCATCAGTATAACCATTGGAGAGCCCCGTGGCTCCCCTTTATACCACAGATGGCAGCTGGTGCACAAGCAGCATTGCTGGCTGGAAGGAGAAGAAGAGAAAAGTACAAGTTCCAGCCATATTATTACAACTCAGCAGGATAAATAGGCTCCCCTTTAGCAGGTGATCCCCTTGGTTTCTTGCTCACTTGCTCATGGCTCAATGCCATTGAGCTGTTCCAGGCACCCCTGTAAGGTGCTGCACACCTGGGCGTTGAGGTTCAACACCAGCGAGGAGAAGGAGATTTTTTGTTAGTTACTGCTGGGATTAAGGTCACTGATGCAATACTACAGGTAATACATGACATTATTTAGGTGTATACCAGTATTTAAAATATCCTTTTACATTAAACCCTCTTAGGCTGACTGAAATATTCGTGACTCCCATTTGTCCTCTGTGGATCTACGGGCTGACTCAGAGCCCAGTGTTAATGACTGCTTCAGAATATCTCCATTACATCTCTTAGAGGTATACCCACAACATCAATGCTTACACTGTGCTTGAAATTGCATGTGTGGGCACTGTGCAGAGGTGAAGCCAGCAGTTAGGATCCTTCTGCTACTGTTGTCTTTCCACCCATCCCTCACCAAAAAAAAGTAAAGCTGTCTTTTTCCCAAGCTAAAAAAAAAAAAAAAAGGGGAAAAGTTAATCCTTGTTTATCTTGTGGAACTGCTAATTTTGCTGTGAATAGAAACTACACTCCCCCCCCGCCCCCCACACGTGCACGGTTTGGTCTCAGTCCCACAGAGGAGCTACAGCTGAGCAGCTACACAGAGTCACTTGAAAGCCAGCTGAAAGTACCCATTGAATTTGTTGAGGATTCCCCAGAGGACACCTTAGCTGTTCTGCTCTTACAGCTCAAGGAGAATTGGTCGTTCCACAGCTACGGTGTCATTCTCCCTTCTCCCCAGACGAGAATGCCTAAGGGTGTCTTATAGTTGCTGCTTCCTAACTGGAGCAATAGCATTTTTTTCACCTTCAGCTCATGCATCAGCTGACTCACAGACCCAGGCATGGGACTGTGGCCCAGGTTGCCTGACATGTGCACGTGCACACAAACACACACAAAAACTGGCACACTGTAGGAACCTCTGTGTTCACACTGCAGGGTGAGGGCACAGTGATTCTGAGTGTGTACAGCATACTGAAATACAGCACTTACCATGCTAGAGGAAGCCGTGCCACTCCTTTGCTGAAGTCTCTAAATCAAATTGATAAGTCAGAGTCAAACATTTATCTTGTGATGTGAAAAGCTTTTCACCCTGAGGAGACGCATGACTCGTGCCAGAAAATGCCATAGTCCAGTTTCCACTGTACCTAAGTTATTTTCATTTAGTTATTTTCTCCTCTAATGCAGACAACTGAAAAAAAAATCAAGAAAAGCATTAAAATGCATGTTGTGTTTTTGTGAAAATGTGCTAGTCTTATTCTAATTATATCCAGATTATATCATGAATATTTGAGAATTAAATCCCTAGATCTTAAATATTAACCATAAAAAACGCCATCATCCAGATTTGCCATTGAGACACTAAGCTATGAAGCAAACTGACCCAAAAGAAAAGATGGAGTTCCAGCAATTTTTCCTGCTGAGTGCAGGACTTTGCATTTCCTCTCCAGTGGAGGTGCATCTTAATCTAAAATCACACAGAAGCACAACACCTCCTGCCATTCTGCTGGAAGAGGTTCAGATATTTTCATTGTTCATACAGAATGAGTCAGACCCACATACTGTTTTTACTGACAAACTCAGAGATAAGCAAGTAGGTTGATATTAATTTTTGAATTATAGTCACTTTAGGGCTGTAGGGAGTATTATGGCAAATAGAGGAGTTTTCATATTGTAAATGCACTCAAATAGTTAAAATTATTTAATTTCAAAAGAAAAGATGCAGCTTAAGGGTTAAAAATAATAAGCAGTGGATGAGCAGCAGCCTGATGAATCCAAGCAAAAGGAGAGGAAAAGTGCATAAATGGCATTCTTCTGTAGGTGTTTCTTCTGGGGAATTATCTCTAGTCATCGCCTAGTCATGAGACAAGTTTTTGCCATAATTACAAACACAGGCCACTGTGGCAGGGCATAGTCCAGGGAGAAGGGCACTGGAAACAATAGTTAAAAATTATGGGGGAAAAAAAAAAGCGTTGAAAGACAAAATGAAGGTTTGTTCATGAAAAATATTGGGGAAGCAGCTCCTTCAGGATCAGGAAAAATAGCTCTGGAAACATAAATTATTTGCCAGTTCCCATGTTATCAAAATCAGAGTGCCTAAAATGTAGTTTTATTACAGGAAAATCTGACTAAATACACAGACACTGACAAAATTCCCCAGTGCAGAATCCCTGATGCCTGGTTTCTGGCAGCAAACCTGCTTGGAGCCCTGACTGGGAACCCCTGGTTTTCCTCCTCTTTGTCAGCTGGGGCAAAAGCCACCTCCTGCACTATCCCCATTCTCCCACAAAGGCAGCTCCCTCCAGGTTATCCAGGCATCTCTCTTCATCCATGCTCATAAAGGAGAAGTGCCAGGTTCTGTGGCTGCCCGTGCTGTGGTGGGTCAGGTTACCAAGCTGGCATCATCTCACGGTGCACTCAGAGCCCAACCCCTGCCTGTGGCCTCCCCCCTGCTCAGCAGAGATCCTGGTGCATTTGTAGCTCTCCTGCTCTAGTGCTTACCCACAGCAGCTTAGAGCATAGCTGCTGCTCCAGGCACCACCTCAGCCACCAATTCCACTGGCTGATTTATTTCCCACTTACCTCTGGTGTCACCCTGCCAAGCTCACTTTGTTCCTAGAAACATCTGGAGGATATAGGAAGTCATCCATGGGAACATTAGCAACCTGGAAGCTTAGTGTAAAAGGAATGATGGCCCCACTCCTTAAATCTTTGAACAATGAAGGGGAGAGAGAAGAAAAAAACCAACCAAAAACGGTGCCAGTTATACAGTTGTGTCCTGTTCCTAGTGGCAAATTTTCCAAGTGGAAAATTTGCATTACTTTTTACAAGGGCATGTTGTGACAGAACAAGAGGTAATGACTTTACAGTGGAAGAAGTAGATTTAGATGAGATATTAGGAAGAAATTCTTTACTGTGAGGATGGTAAGGCACAGGAACAGGTTGACCAGAGAAGTTGTAGATACCCCAACCCTGGAAATGTTCAAGGCCAGGTTGGATGAGGCTTTGAGCAACTGAGTCTAGTGGAAATTGTCCCTGCTCATGGAAGTGGGGTTGGAACTAGATGATTTATAAAGTTCTTTCCAACTCAAGCCATTTTATGGTTAGCTGCTAGGGCACACTTTTATGGCTGATTCAGGATGTTTGCCATTTCCAAGAAGCCTATCCTGCTGCTCCAACCCTCAATGCAGCATGGGAAGCACAATGGGAGTTTAGCTGGGATGAAATAGGGACTGGCAGAAGTTATATCAAGCAAGACACTGCTACACTGGAACAAGTAAATAGTACGTGTAGATTGATAGACTGGTGAATTGGCTGGGTTAGATGATACCAAGGTCATGCACCCTGGATACAAAGGACTCCTGGATTTTCACCGTGTCAGGATTCCCTGATGATGGACTAGCTTCCTTTGTGCCCTTGCTCACACATTTCAAGTGCTGAGTCACAGAAATGAATGTCACGAAGTGGTCTTTTTTCTGTATCATGTTATGGCAGGATATGTCACAGCAAAGGTCATCAAGCCTGGAGATCATCCATGAAGTCTGTTTCTACAACCTCTCCCAATAGTAATGGCTCCTGGGTGGATCAGTCCAAGAGATGCTGTGACAATACTTGAGATCAATTTCTCAGAACAGACTTACCCTATCATTAACAGTGAGATAGAAACCCTACAACACGTGTCTTCCCTTCTGTCTTCTGTGTTTAGGACTACCTGGACTTTCATCACAGTGACAAGGCACTGACCAGCCTCACAGACTGCAAGACAAAACATGAATCTCTTACTGCCTGCTGGGATGGTGTTACAAGAGCAAAACGTATGAAATGCAGATGGGTCTGGCAGATCATTAGCGTCATTTATTCACAAGGGTAGGGGATTAAATGTACTGCTTGGAGCAGACCATGTCGTCTTAGTTGTACTGGATACCGGCTGGCTGGGATAGTGGTGACTATGTGTCTGGGCTGTCTGTGGAAGAACTGATCAAAAGGTTTCACGGATTTGCAGTTCACCCTGTAATATTAACATCCCAATGACATGCTGAAGGTGTGAACACTACTTGTGTGACACTGGTTACATGAAGCTCCGTGTGTGCCACCTAACACTGGTTTTGCAGTGCACAACCAGAAAGCGGAGTGCCACAGCATTAAAGACCCTCTGGACTTTGATCCTGACTGCACAGCTACTCCATTGCTCCATGTGAGCTGCAACGCTTGCTGTTGGTTGGTATTTATTCTTCCTGGCTCCATCCTTGGCAAGGTGGAAGACCAAAAGAGCCCCAGCTTGGTTTGCTGCTTTCCTTCCTTCTGGTTATTTCTTTGACAAGGCAGAAGTAAAGGTTTGGAGTGATGAAGCTGGGTCTCTTTCCCTTTCCTTTTTCTTCTTTCACGTCTTGCTTCTCAATCATCTTGCATAAAAGGTGGCACTAGCATCAGCTACACATTTTCCTCTGAACAGTCAGGGGGGAATGCAGCTGCTGGTCTGGTGGCTCTCCCACCCACCAGCATTAGGCAAAAGCTGGGGTTTTGCCCTCCTTTTCACAGAAGGGCTTGCACACCATTAAGAGACACTCCTTCCTAAATAATTCTCTTCTTTTTTTTAAGTTTCTTTTCCTCACTGAGCACAGCAGAACCATTAATTCCAAGGCTTCAAAATAATCATTAATCCTTTGCAGACAGTCTTAAAGTTGACAAACTTAAAAGTTTATAAAATCTTGAATTTATGAAACTCACTCAGAGTTGAGCTACAAATTCAGCACCTGAAATGAGAAATCTTGGATTATCCCTTGCCTTAGATTATTTTGAGAGGCATATGGCTTGAAAGCTAATGAAACAAATGGGGAACTGATCTGAAAATATATTTTCAAACCTGAGCTTGTTAGTTAAAAGGTACTCATAGATTCTTTTTCATTGGTTTCTTCAAAGTTTGGCACACCTGAAACTAGGATGAGCTACATTTGGATTTGGTTTTGACTGGTTCTCACTGCGGAGGTAATTTTATGAAAAAATTAGTGTACCATATAGATTTATTTACCCTTCAGCTACAAGGCCATGAAACAGGCATTTGAATTCTCTTTCTTAAGCATGCCAGTATTAACAATATTATGCAAGAAGGATAAGGACTGCCAGATATTGTGATTGTGATTGCCAAGGTATTTTAGGGAAAAATCCTATTTTCAGTTGTAATTTTTAATCTATATCACTCCAAATAAATACCAGTCTGAAATCATATTGAATCAATTTTGGAAAGTTTCTGATGACATTGTAAACCTATAGCTGCTACTGAGCTGCTAGAAAATGTATGTAGATTTTCATATTTGCACATATTTGTGCATATTTTTTCATCATGCCTTGTCTTTTTTTGAAGCTCTGCTATTGCTTGGTTTTGAGCTGCGTTAGGATTTTCACAGAGGAAGGTGTCTCTGTGTTAGGAATGTGCTTTTTCCTGTTATTATAGGAACTGGGGTTAATGGCTGTGGATGAAGGGAGGGAAGCTGAAACAGTTTTTGAGTCAGGGCCTGGCCAAGCAAGGAAACTGGAGCTGTGAGTCAGATGGGAGGAGACTGGGGCTGGCTGGACTCAGAAACTGCGTTAGGAACCATGGGAGAGGGAAGCTGAGATCACAGGGCATGTTAGGCTATGTGGTACATGTCCATCTTCGGAGCTGGGAAGGGTTTGGGGTGATGATGGCACGGGCGCAAGCACTCCAGAGCTGCTACATGGCAGAGTTACCTTCTTCTACCCTACACCTTGGTATGGTCTTCCACCACACCACGACAATATTTCCTGTTTTCTTCATCAAGCCCTTGCCTCATTCACTGCACAGAGTGGATGCTATTCATCTGCTTCATTCTCATTATTCACTGTAATGGCCCTACATGCTATTTACTGCTCACTATTCAAATCCTGTTCCAAAGATAGAATAATTAATTTCCTCATGGGCTGTTCCTCATGGGCACTCATCATTACAGTACTTCATAAATAGTAATTCATCCATTTTCACAACACTCTTGCAAGAGGTAGGTTGGTGTTATTCCCATTTTTCCAATGGGGAACTGAGGCAACAAGACGTTAAATAAGGCCACCATTCATGCTAATTCTAGAGGACCAAGCTAAGTCACCACAGTCTGGGTTCTCAGAGAGCTCAGCACTGAGCAGCCCCGTGTATCGTCAGCGCACAGCTCAGATGGAGTCACAGATGATTTATAAAGTTCGAGACTGCTGGAATGCCAAGCCAAATGCTCTCCAGACACAGAAAGTAACCATAAATGAACAGCCTGGTCTTGGTGTTCCCACAGCATTGCAGGTGAAGAAAAGGCAAGGACAGACCCCTGTCTGTAGGACAACATTCAAATACATAACCTAGGAAGCCCTCCCTTCTCTTCCTGCATACTTGATCCTAGTTGTACAGCCTTGCAATACATCATATGTTCATCTTTCACTGCTGCTTTTCCTAACTGATTGTCAGATAAGTCCATCCACGTCATACTTCAGAAAAACAAAAAAGGGGAGGACAAGTTAGGGCTGCATAAATAATTTTAATTGTTCCTACACTTTGAAAGCTTTATTGTGTGATATTTATCTTTTAAAGGTTTCTCATGTACTATCCTGTAGCTTTCTTTAAAAAGACAATTTGAAAACCCCACAGAAGTCCCATTATGGTGGCTTACCTTCAGGACTGAAGTCTTTAGACTTACAGGGCTTACCTCAGTCACTTAAGGTAGCAGAAGGTGGCTGATGCTATCCTGCCTGCACACCAGCACTTAAGAGGATGAGCCATTCACTTTGTGGGTGATTTCTTGGGTGCGTAAGGGATAACCCCAGATGATTGGGGTCCATCCCAGCTCCTGGATACAAGCAGCAGTGGCCCATTCTCTTCACTTTCTAACCCTCCAGCCTGGATCCCAGTACCTCCTCCCTTCACCACCAGGCTTTTCTCACTGGATTTCTCACTTGCAGCTCACTTTTTATCCACCTCAGATCCAGTCCCAGTTTCTCATCCCCTTGCTCCTCATCCTGCTTTCAATCCTTCTACCATCCCATAAGGCAGTAAGTCACCAAGCTTCTCCCCTGGATCCCTTTCTTGAGCTCCCTTTCCTTCTGCACACGTGCTTCTTGCCGAGCCAGGATGACAGTCTTCCTTCCATACTCTCAGATCTTTGACATCTAATCCCAGGTTCCTGCCTCCATTCCCTGCAGTCATGCATCCCATGCTTAAACATGTGCAACCACAGAATTTAGAAGAAGCAATAAGAGGGCAAGTTTTGCTCAGACCCTGCAGCTTGGGAGCTGGAGTGTGCTTGGTACAGACAGAGACTTTGGAGGACATTGCTGCCAAATTCCTGAGAATGTCTACTGAACTTGAGCAAAGGCTAAGCATTTAGCCAAAGTTGGTCTGTTTTCACATTCTTGACACCAGGCAGGTCCTCTTCTATGCCAAATGTAATGTCCATGCTCCAAGGGATGGGTATGTTAGAGTTAATCGATTGAATGGTTGCAAGGACTTTTTTTTTGATGTGGGCAAAATAATGTAATTTCTATAATCTTGTTCTTGGAAATTGCTGAGCTGTTTTTCACAAAAATTTTAGAACAACAAATAAATCAAAGTGAGGCATTCATCCAGCAACGGGAATTTTAGTCGAACACTGAAAAGTCTGGCACAGTTATTTGCAACTGAAAAAAGGGTTTTATAATGGGAAGTGTCAAGCATTAAGTATAGGTGGCACTTCCAACTCCACCTATAATATAGATTGGATTAGATGCCTGGTTCCATTCCTAGGGCATTCTGGATTAAACCAACAGTGGTCTAGGAAGAAGTTCTTAATTTCCTCAGGCTAATACATTTGCATGGCATTTTTTTGTCCTTAAAAGAGTGAAGGAAAAAAAGTGTCATGTCATTTATCTAGAAGATTTATTTATTTACTGGTATTGGCAAGGAATGTATAATTTGCTGACAATATGGAATGAATGATTATGGCAACCAATTTTATGAGAGTCTTATAAAAAGAGAGGCTTAAAAATAAAATGTTAACAATTATAGTTTAAAAATGAGTCAGCTACAGAGAAAATAAGACAAAGGCAAAAAGAAAAAAGAAAAACCTTTCAGAGCAAAATGTTTTATTTCCATTTATTTCCAATGCTTTGCAGATGTGTGTGGGGCAAGTAGGAGGCTAATATATCTCACTTTAGCAGTACTAATTGTTTGCATTATCACAATAATCAAATGCAACCATATTAATCTCTGTGGTTATTAACTTGATTTTTACACATTAAGATTTAGATTTAATCCCCTGGGACCATCTATTAATGCTTTTAAAGTTGAAGGGCTTCAACAGTTTTAAGTTTTTTTCCCCTCTTTTAGCTGCAGGCAGTAAAATTTGAACGTGTGTGGAGTTTTGTATTTTGCATTCCTGTGGGATTTTCAGAGACACTGCTGTCAAGGACCATGAATCATGTTAATACATAGCAACCTCTACAGCTATTAAAATGTCTGCAATAATGTGATTATTTTAAAACGGAAAAACTAATATCATATGTATTACTTAAAGATCAATCCTTTTTTTTTTTTTTTAAAGTCAGTGGAAAGGGCTGCTTCTGGGAGGGGGGAATGGAAATGTTAGTGGGAGTCACTAAAATGTGAAATGTCTAATCCACTGAGAAAAGAAACTTCAGTTCCTTTTACAAAGCACATCCTTACTGAGCTTATAGGCAATGAAGTGTAAAAATGGCCAAAAAAATCAAGATCAATAAGCATGAAAAGCCATTTTATTTTTGTTTAGCCAAACCGTAGTTACACCGACCTGGAACAGCATCTGGTTTCATGCTCTCATGATCACTGACTGATGACACCTAAGCAGAAAACTGGGCATGGAGGTGTTTTTATGAGATGTCAACATGGAATGTAGTGCTAAGATGTAATAATGACATGAACTGGTTAAAAACTCAGTTTTCAGGGTGGATGTATCAGATGCATCATTTACAGCTTACATAAACAAGAAAATATAGTAGAGTGACCCCATGAAATCAAGAAAGTGTCTTGAAGTGTATTACAGCTCTAGTCTTTAAATATTAACTCCATAGACAGAAACTGCAAGATGCTGGTTTCAATGAGAAAGAAAATAGTTCCTCAGATGATGTAATTTTATTGGAGTTAAGTGTGCATACCCATATTGTCTTTCCTCAGTAAATGCTGTCTTGGTTATCTGTTTTGTTGGACAGACACCCATAGATTTCACATCTCCAAAGAGGGTGCAAAATCATGAAAACTTCTACAGCCCATCTGTCTTTTCTGTATCTGCCTTCCTGGATGTGCCATGGCCCTCTCCTCCAGAAAATGCTCCAGTACCTCACATTGTTCAAGAGTTCAGAGGTTTGTACTTGAATGAAGCACCATAGAGGGAAAAAATGGTCCATGTCCTGAACAGCAACTGAAAGATACCATGGGTAAGGTGTAAACATATCAAAAGGTGGGAATTTAGCTAGTGACAAGTGTTTGAGTGGCATAGGGTGTTAAGCAGATCTGAAATGTGGAACTCTGCTCTTTCAGTATATAAATGGCCAAACATCATGTTATATTTTACTGGGTGCTCAGAAGGGCACTGTCATGAAAGAATGGGCTTGAGTGCCCTTGTTCAAGGTCAGGTTGGTTCCTCAGACAAGCATTTTTAGCAAGCTAGTTATTGGCACCACACAAAATAGTTTTAGATCATGGAAGATATGAGCTCCATTAGCATTGTTTTAAATTGCACTTTCTGTTTTGTAAAATCAAAAAGGAAATTTCATGGGGAAAAGAAGTCTCGCATTCATGCAACATTAATGTTTAGGGAATAATGTGGTGTTTTGCCATGTTAAAAGAATTATTACAAACCCTTCATTGAGAAGCTCTAGAGATCTCATACGTTGGAAAAGAGACTTGATAATTGGATGTGCAGGAGGGGGAGGGAGATGTATGGGGAAGGTGTCACTTTTGGTGACAGCAATGATCTTTTTTTTGTTCTTGTGAAAAAAGACCCCGATCTGGCCAAATTAGAAGCCTTTGAAAAATCTGAGAAGCAGGTAGCTGCAGGTTAGCATGGAGCAAGTAACTGGAGCTCAGGGTAGAGTGATTCACCCGTGGCCTCTCTCCTTCCCTGAGCTGAAGGGAGAATACCAGGAGCTCATGCACGTGCAGGCAAGAATACTTGGAGGAGGCAAATTAAATTTGCACGTGCCACTTCCAGGGACTGCATCTTTTTACTTTTATGGTTCTCTTTTATATCACCCTGGAAATCTTGAATGCTGTCAGTAAATATGGGCCAGCTCACATCTTCCAGATCTCCACATAGAGGTGATCTCCTTTCCTGGAGCCACAAAAGTCGTGGCAATATTCACCCCCCTCCTGGCTTCGCCAGCCCCCTGCCCCTGGGAACAATGGGGCTGAGCTGCCAAGGCGCCAGGGTGAAAGGTCACGGCGTCCCACCGAGCTGCCAGATTTGGGGGCAGATCCCACGGCCTCTATTGCACTGAGCCAAAAGCAGGTCTTCTCTTGCCCCCTGCAATCCTAGCAGGGAATCTCGGCAAGAGGAGCCTCAGAGGGATTTCTTCTTCAAAAACTCACCTTTCACAGCCTTTTTTTTTTCTTCTTTCTTTTTTCTTTTTTTTTTCTTTTCCACATAGAAAGGGACAGGACCGTATGGAAAATTAACTGCACTGGTTTACGGGTCACGTGTGTGAGAGCCTGTGAGCGTTTGTGCACAGGGTCATTGTTGGATTTTACAGCGGTTGCTTTTATCCTTGGAACCAAAGCTGCCACGTAGCTTGAGATACCTGCTTATTTTGTAAAGCTAGATTTCTGGGCAGGAGAACTGAGGGAGTCTCTCAGATCCACTGAAATATCTTGGACTTGGAGAGCTGAAACGAGCGACAGACGGAAAAAAAAAAAGAAACAGAAAACATAAACACGTAAATGTGACATCTGCAATTCCACTTTACAGAGCTTTTTACATGTGTGAAAATAGCTTATTGTCTCACAAAAGTGAGAACTTTGGGGTTGAAACTGATGACAGAAATTAAGGGGACTTAAAAGGAAAAGCCCAGCTATAGAAACAAATTTAAAAGAAGAAAAAAAACCAACAAACCCCCCAAAAGGCTATGCCAACATTTTCCTGAATGATAACAGAGATGTGTGCTAAAGAATAGGTGTTGACAGAAAAGAAACACAACCCTTTTATTAAAGTGGTGGGCAGGCAAACATATGAACTGCTGAAATTTCAGCATTTCACTGTCCTGTGGGTAGAGAACACTGGAACACAGGAAAAACAAGCAGAAAAGATCTCAGGAAATCCTCACCTCCTAAAATTTTCAATCATTTTAGATGCCATGTCACTTGAGAAAAGAAGCAATTTTATATATACATATATATATATATACATATGAATTACAAAGAAAAAAGGGGGGGGGGGGGAGGAAAGACACATTAATGCTTTGACTTCCATTTCAGATATCCCCTGCACTGTGTCATAATAAATCTTGCATCTTGCTGCTCAGCTGAGGGCTCTGCTGCAACATTCCTTGGTCGCTTTGTTTCTGAGCGCCGTTTGTGTTGAATTTGGGGAGCTGTCTAAGCAGCTGTTACTCTGTGATATTTCCTCACTATTTCGTAGCAAAGTATGATCCAAACCCACACTTTTGGGGAGGAGACACTGGGGAAGCACTGCTTTAGGGAGCTGTGACTCCCTGAGCCTGACAGCCTCCTGACAGACACTAATATCGGCAGAGTGAACGTGTGTAGTCTCCTCGCAAGGTTTGTGATGTGTTTTTGATTTCCTGCCTCAGAAATGCATTTTGGCTAGAAAACAAGCAAGCTACACAATTCCTTTTCTTGCCACACACATATCAGGAAATTCTTACCCCTGTACCTTGTTCACATTAGGTAATTGAGCTGCTAACATTCAGGAAGAGATTTTTGCTCGTTGGCTATTCAGTCGTGTGAACATGAGTAAAAATCATGGTTTTCATGAAGAATGTGAACTCTGTGTGATTCTGTCCTATTTGAGGCTTTGTAAAGGGTGTTAATTTCCACAAACTATGCTTTATTTGTCTTTCTCTTAGCTACTTCTTTCAATGCCTTTATTCTCCAGGGGTCATGTCATTGTCTTCTGAAATCTTCAAAGATCTTGCTTACATGAGAAAAGTGGCATTTTATGAAATGCACAATTTCATAAATTAAAGCTAATCAAGGCACCTTCTGGTTCCAGGGCGGTCAATTGGTTGTGATTGTTTCTGTGTATTTTTCTTTTTTCACTTTAATATATGTAAATGGAATGGAAAGAGACAAAATCAAATTAAGAAAAAGTACTGCTCATTGTTCATCCAGCAGGCCTGAGATTTGCGATATCTTCATAGATGATCCAAAATTTTCATAGTTTTTACTGTGCAACATTCTTCTAAGTTGCTGAAGTCTTCTCGCTGTGTTAAAATTCTCTTCCGAATATGCCCTTATTTTTAGGAAAAGAAATTGGCTGACCAGAAACAAAAAATTTTAAGATAGTTGCCAGAATATTTTCCAGTAATACAAGTTCTTAAGATTAAGTCCTTGATTCTGAAGTACGACACAGTCTTTGCCTACAGTCTCCAAGTAGACAAGGGACTTTGCAGAGCCACAGGCACTCCCCTGCTTTGCCAATTCTTGATGGATTTGGAGCTTCCATCAAAAGCAAATACTAATTTGCATTTATGTTGTTTGAGAGTTCTATTTCTGTTGCAAGAGGGGAAGAGAAAGAGGTCACTTTTCAATGAAGATGTGAGTGTTTCCACATGGTATTGTGGTAGAAATTGATCAGAGGTAGTTTCCCTCGCTTATTTTGAGGCTTGATCATGACAAAAACTTGTTTCCATTGATACTGATCAGACTGTTCATCTGCATATTGTCTGATAAATGCTATGGAACATCCTCCAAATGCTTTCTGGAAGACTGGATTTCTTATGTTAGAACCCAATTCTCCTCTTTGCTGTATTGTTTACTCTCTGACTTCTCTAGGAGGCAGCAGAATTAGCTGATAATGAAACCATGAAAACACACTCTGATGCAGGTTCTTTGAGACAAAAAGATACTTGGAAACATACAGTTGATCCTGGCAATGTGCTTTAGGGTGTAGAAAGACACTAAAATGCGTCGCAACAATGACCATGATTAATTTCAGTCCTAAAGAGAAATGGTTAATGGATAAAACATGTCACTGACCAACTTTCAAATTCAAAAACTCTGCTTCTAGATTTCTCTCTGTTTAAAAAAAAAAAAAAAAAAGATATTTAAGCAAGTGATCCTTCTTTTTAACGTCCCAAGCCCCTGGAATATTGTCTTTATAGATACACTTCAGAGTTCAGCTAAAAGATCATATTGCTTTAAAATGGGCATAGTAAAACCAAGCATGCCTGGAGGAGAATTTGTAAGCACAATTATGTTTGCCATAGAGTTGCTAGGTCAGTGGGTGGTATACGATGCACCCATCTTTCTAGGAGCAGTAGGATTTCCTGCTGTTTTTTTCAGTAGTGACCTAGAAGGAGGTTAATGATTCCAAAGAATGACTTTTCCCTTAGGGAAAATTTAATCTTCTGACCTTTTTCTCTATCTGTCCATTCCTTTTAAGTCACAGACCCCCTTCATTTAGCTTACATCAAGCTGGTTTATTTTCTTCAAAAACATGGTTGAAGTGATTGCTTTTGCTTTCATTTAACCCTTGAACTGGATGCATTTTCAAACCAAATCGTTGCCCAGAATACAGAATTGCTTGTAAGCATTTCTTTTAAATTTCTATATTTGTCTTAAATGTGATTGTCAACCTTCAGGATCACTTTGACAACTGACTAACTTCGAAAATGCATGCCTTTAATGTACTCTTGCAATCATCTCCGAGAGCTGATTTAGAAAAAGAACATGACAGGAATAAAGCAGCTATTGGATTTTTTTTTTCTTTTTTTTTTTTCTATCAAAATGCTGATGGAACCAGAGTAATACAGAAGAAAATTTCATTTAAAATTAGTTCACCAAGAAGGCCATCATGCCATTTGAGGGATTAAATTTGAGCACATAAAAACTATCAGCATTTTATAGTCAAACTGTTGGAGTGTTTTGCTTTGTCTGAACTGTGCAGACACTATTGAATCAAATCTGTTGTCAGAATATGGTAAAATAAAATTGTAATTACTTCATTATTCTCAAAGGTGTTGACTCTGGGGTGCAAGGAGTTCTGGAGGGTAACTGGAAACAGAAACCACCTTGTGCTTGAAGCTGTCAACTTCCTTTTACTCTGCAGCAGACACTGTTTTTGTCTTTATTGCATTACACGCGGTTATTGCCAACATAATAATTCATGAATATTCCTTCATTTTCAGAATTATAATTAATGCTGGATTTTGACATTATGACAAAGTAGGGCGGCTCGGCAGCAGAAACATGCAGCCCTAAGAACAAAGGAATTGCCATATTGGAGCAGACCAGTGGTCCATCTAGCCTGGTATCTCTCTGCCTCTCACACTGGCCAATGCCTGAGGCTACTGAGGAAGGCATAACCCCCTCCTAATGCACCTAATTGCAATACTATACCACAGAGGGAAATTTCTTTTCGACCCCAGCTGGTGATCAGCTTATGCCCTGAAGTATGAGGATTGATAGCCCTTATAATTTTTATTCTAGCTAGTGTGGCTGCAGATGCTATACTTAATCAAATAAATGTCTAATACTTTGATAAAGCTAAGTAAGGGCTAAATACTCTGATCTCTCGGGAAAAATCCCAAGGAAGAAAAAAGTGCTGAGAAATTCCACAAGGAGAATCACATCGAGTTCCCACTGCTTTCTCTACTCTCTGGGGAGTACAGTTTGCATGCTTGTGGAGAGGCTGGCAGGGCTGGAAAGGATGTCAAGCAGCACAGTCCTAGGCTTCATAGGGGAGTCAGGCTCCAAATTTGGCCACTCTTTCCTCCTGCCTCATTCTGTCCCTTACCCCAGACCAAGAGGGCTGTTCAGACTGAGCCATGGGAGTTAGGCAGACCTATAGCAGCAGCTATTTGGATTTCTGCCTGAAAAAGCAATGGTTTTAGAGGGAAAACCATGCTGCGTGGGATGGCTATTTCTCAGGTCTTCCTCTGCAACCTGAGATGCCCTTTCCCCAAACCTGCATATCACTGGCCACATGCTCTTTGCGTGGAGGAGCAGCTGAAGAGTCCCGGGAAACTGGAGGACATGACAAAGAGTTAGTCCTCTTTTCACTTCTTTTCGTTTTCTTTTTCTAATTTTTACTCACTCATTGCCCCAAAGCTCTTCTCCTCAATCCTGTGCAGAAACAATAAATCCCACAATTTAACTACATATTCTGATGAAATAAAAGCATCTCCATATATTCAATTAATTGTGTGTCCCACTTATTTTTTTGTAAAAAGCAAGAAACCAGACAGGAACACCTAAGCTCTTCTGTATCAACTGGAATTTTGTATGGTCCTAAAACTCTTCAAAAGTCTTCTGCCTCTTTCTGTTTCTAAATTAAGTGTTGTCTTCTTTTAAATCTGCCTTCTTAGTCCTTTCCCCTGTTTCATTAGTCATGTTTACTGCATTTCTCTGTATGTTTCTTTGGTTTGCTGTGCCTTGCTTATAATCTACTGACTAAAATACAACAGAATATCTGGAAATGCAGTTTTTACTCATGAAACTGCATCAAAATATTTTCTGTTTAACCATCTTTTTGTTCATACTGAATATCTTCTCTGCTTGTGTATATTTTCTAAGCTCCTGCAATATCTTGGATAGCATTTTCAGTAAATGATGCTTAGATTTTCCTGTGCTAATTAATAGCCATCAGTTCTTGTAAATATTTTCCAGCATATACTCCTTGGCATTGGTCTGTTTAATTCTGCATGCTATCATGTCACGATTTTATCTTAGTTCACTGGCTTGCTCTGGAATTTCTTCAAGTTTTGTCTAAATTCAGTTAACTTAATAAATGGCCAAATACCCCCATGAATTTTCCTGTTACAGCAATGGGCACTGGGTTTAAACACCAGAAAGCAGGCTGTGACTGTTGCAGTGAAAACAAGTTTTATATTCTTTATTTCAGAAGCTTTTTTTTCAAGCTTTCTAATGAATAAGTTGAACAAAACCATCTTTATTGCCACTATTGATCCCAGGGGCAATTCAGAATTGACCTCTTTCTCTGCTTCAACTGACCACTGATTCTTCTGCAGTACCTAGAGAAAGGGATGCTGTCTAGTCACCTAAACTCAGCTCTGGAACTTAGGTGTTCATGAATTGAAGTCCGGTTTTGACACAGCTTGCTTTTACAATTATAGGTAAGTTACTTCACCTCTAATATAACCAGCTCATTAGGAAGTTGTAGTAATCTGACAGTGTTTATAAAACGCTTTCAGAGGACAAAATTCTAGTTCTAATTCTAATAGTTCCGACATTTTGGGGTTTGTTTTCCCTCTTTTACTCAGTACTTACAACATAGATGGATTTTAATTCTGGATCTGCTGTATTTTTCTTTTCAGAAACCTTACCATAAGATGTTGAAAACACTAAATTAATTGTATCTTCTGGTTCTACTTTATTGACTACTAATTAACTCTTTCCTGTAGTTCTAGGAGGGCTGAATAAACATAGGCAGAAGCATTGCAGATTTTACTTCTTACCTGTATGCCTAAGCATATTATTTTTACTGATTCTCTGAATCGTTTCCTCGTAAGACTTATTGGTATATAATTCCCAGGATCATAATGGCCACCTTTTTAAGAGATAGGTACACCCTCGGCCACTCTCCTGTCCTCTGGTACGGTAGCTGTTTTTAATGATAGATTACATATTTTTGTTAGCAGCTCTTGGTCTTGCATTGGTCTCCAGTTCCTTTAGAGCTCTTGGATGAATACCATCTGGTCCTACTGATTGATTGCAGTTCAATTTCTCAGGTTGATCCATCACCTTTTCTGATATTCCTATTTCTGATAGCATCCTGCTTTCAATATTTAAAAAGAATAAAGCCTGTGTAGCATTGCATTCTCTTTGTTAAAGAAGAGTGGAAAGAAGCTGTTTGGCTTTTTTTTTTTTCTTTTTCTATTTTTGTTTGCCTAATGCAACTAGGCAGAAGGAAAAATAAATTGACAGCAAACACCATTTTTGTTTAGAAACATCTTATTACAAAAACAAACAAACCTTGAAAGATGTGTAAAAGGTTTTTGGGGAGATGATAGTGTCAGAAGCCCGGAATTTCAAGTTCATTTATGCTTTCTATTAATAGTGAATCATACTTTTCAGTAGACTGCTGTGGAAAAACTGCCAAGGGAAGTGTATATAACATTTTGGGGGATTTCAGTGTTATTTGCCATGGCTGAGCAGAAGAATAAAGATGTACTTATATTACCTATACTACTAGAATCTAGAACAGAAAAAGAAATCAGAAGGAGAGCTTCTGCAGTGGAATAGCTCAGTGACAAGCAAGCAAATAGAGAAAAACAAAACTATTACCATACTCACATGAAAACAGAACAAGGAAGAAAAGTATCATGATTAGTGTCAACTGGTAGAATATTTCTCAACTCTGCGTATTTCTCTTACGCACCTCCCCACTATTCCCACACTCTTACACAAATCTCTCCTCTGCCTGCTTTTATTATTCACAGTGCTCTCTGTCTAATTTACACCGTAAGCTCCTCCTCAGGTAGGGACCTTGTCTTTTCATACGTCCATAATGTTAAATACATGCCAGTCAAACTGTTGAAATTATAATAACTGGGGGTTGTATTTTTTCCTTTCTTTCTTTTGTTAACAAACGGTAAGTTAAAATCAAAGGCAATAATTAGTTTAAAACAGCCCTCAGAGGCAGTCCCAGAAAAAGTGACCTTTTGAGCTACAACTAAACTAACCAATTTTATTGTGTCTTGAGGTCAAGGCTCTTATTTCACATGACTTGAGGGTCTTTATGAGCATGCTACCCTGCAGTAAACGACACAGAAAGTTATGGTCAAGGAGACTTTGCACTCCAGACATCTATTGAGGAATAGCAACAAGATTCAATTCAATCTTAGCCAAAAGTAATCCAGAACCAGGCTCAGGAATGCAATGGAAAATTCCTAAAAGATTGGAGATGAGATTAAAATACAACAACAAAACAAACCAAAACCCAGAAGACTGGCTAATGCAAAGCTAGTGCATTGGACTGATTTTGAGTGGGCTGGACCCTACAATTATAACTTTGTCACCACAGTTTGAAATCTATTAAAGGGATTTATGTTTTGCAGCTGACATTTAAAATTAAGGATTTATTGGACTGGGAATGAATATTTCTTCTGCAATTAGTCTTTTGGAGGTCATATTTCATAAAGTGTTGTTTTTCTGTTTAATCTACTGTAGCAAGATTTTGTATTGTTAGAAAATTTGAAAAATATAAATGCAGAAACCATTTTATTCATTGTAAAGAGACTCCCATCATGAAATTGCTGTTGAGTTGCATCACATAATATTTTCACTAGGTACCTAATATTTCCCATTTGTATATGCTATTATAATGAAGCAAGTGAAAGTGAGTGATATCTGGTACTATACTATACTATACAACTCATGCACCAGTAACAAATGGAGAGTCTTAATTCAAGATATGTTTTTTTGCTTCTCTTATATGTGAGCCTCTATAATTTGCTTTTTGGAAATTTATGCATGCAGTTCTGTGTATTGCTAGAAGCCTATGAAAAGCTGCATGTTTTTCCATTCTTGTGCATTTACAGACATGAATTAAACTTCACTGCAGCTGATTTTTGAATTCTTGAACTGAAATTAATTACTGGGAAAAGGAAGGGCATTTTTCAAATTATGACAGTAATTAATTTAAGACGGTTGTTTTCTTTTGCCACTATTCTAACCCAGTCTTCTCAAAAACAAAGAAATAAAAAAGATCTTATAATCATATTGACACAATTCCTATTTAGCTGTCTTCTGTGTTGGAACATTCACACGCAGCAGCAGGAAAGAAAATCAGGATATATAAATTAGAAGCTGGAGTGCGATTTCTTAAAGGATGGGCTCTATCGTTAAGGAACAGAACTGCGGAAATCAGATTCCATTAATGCCTGGAAAACTCAGGTTGTTATTTGTGAGGGTCAGACTGTGAAATGTAGTAGACATTACACGTCCTGTTTAACTGTAACTTAATTTTGCCCGGTTCCAACTTAAACTGTTGCACACTTCTTCCACAGAGGGTGTGAGAAAGGATAGCTGAAGTAGGCTAAAAATATTTTAAGAAGTCATTAGATACTCTTTGCTCTGGCTTGATTTTCCTGTGTGACACAGCAATGGAAATAAAGGGGACTTAAAGGTGAGACTGGTTTGAGGCGGCTTAACAAAGCCTTGGTTTTGTTGCATCTGAGTATTTCCTGAGACAAGGTAACTTCAGGAAAGAGTGCTTCTCTCTTTGGCAAAAGTCAGTGCTGAACACTGAAGTAGGAAATAAAAAGGATGCAAGCACTGGGTTTTTTTGTGCCTCTGCAATGGGGAGGGGTGCAGGGGGTAGAGAGAGAGAGGGGGAAAGAAGACAATATAAATGTGTTTCTATTGGCCAAAGCAGTGGGGGAAAGCCAGAATCTGAGCAAAAAAAAGTGCAGCAGGAGTGAGCACGGAAGAGTTGTTAGAGATGCAGGCAGAACAGAGACTGGTCTGCAGAAAAGTAGGGAGAAGACGGACGGTGACCACAGAGTGCTAAAAACTTTAGAAACGCTGGCTGCTTTTCTGGTCTGCTCGAGAAGTCTGTTTTCATTCATGCAGAAGCATAGGTGTAGATTTTATCAGGACTTTGGGCTGGAGCACCCGCAGCTGTGGATTACAGATGCTTCCTGTCATGTATAAACACAATCATTATGTGAAAGCATGGCACCCACACGGCTACCTAAACAGCCATTCCTCCGGACTGAAGCGCTTTGTTCTCTTTGGAGTTATTTTTACGACTACGAGCAGGACTCTACCCAAAAGTTACTAGCAGCAGCCGTGTTTTTTTATGTCAATTAAATGGATTTTGTTACTTGTAAAATACATGTCCAAACACAACTTCATTCTTCAATCACAAAGTATGTTTTCTTAACACACGGTGATATATAGTGACACTTGTTTGACTGACAGCGCAAATGTAAACCCTAGTAAATACCACCTGTAACTTTGAAACTGGTGAAGCTCAGTTAATAAAAATAAGAACATCAGAAAAAAAAAATCAGGGGCTTTTGAACTACACTGCTACTTTTAAATATCAGATTTCAGCATGGATATGAGTTAACTCAGTGAAAGGACTTGGCTGGGCTAATGATGCTGTGTGTTAATGTCTCCATGTGCATGTCTCTCTCCCTTTCTGTGTGAGCTGAGATTGCCTTGATTTCCAAGCGCAGAGCAATGCTTTCTCCTCATCGTGCTTTAGATACTGACACAGTTAATCATCCCACTTAATTTATATTAAACCTCTATACAGCAAAATGTAGGTCCCAGCAGTTTTTAAGGTCCTCTGTTCATAGCTTCTGATGTACTGTATGTCATGTATATTCTCTCCAATCAATTAGTAAATAAATAAATACCCTTGCTCCACAGAGTGAATCACAGAGATGGTTCTTGTTGGGAGGAGGGGAGTCTTAGTAAACAAAACTGTATCTGGAAAACAGTGCAATCAATTTTAGAAACAATTCTCCTGGTAATATATTATTTAGTTACCGAGAGTAGCATGCTTCCTTACCTCTCACAAAGAGCTTTAAAAAAAAAGTTATTTCGGGGGTTGCCAACCCGTGGTAATTTAAGCCGCTTAACATTTTAAAACAAAAGGTGAGTGAGTTGTAAAAATATTCATTTTTAAATCATATTGGAAAATCCTTCAGCACCAGACTCAAAGAGACTTCCCCCTCTTGAAAACAAAACAAAACTGCCTTTAAAGTTAATCCGTAGTGAGTGAGACTTGGCAGGTTAGTTGCTTTACAAACAAAACCGCATCCCGCATCTCTAGGACAACA
>VZTH01004387.1:1159854-1205304 GCA_013397815.1 Aleadryas rufinucha | reverse complement strand
CGCTGGGCGGGCAGGGGCTTCTCCCCGCCGGCGAGCGGGGAAGGCGGCTGAGGGGGGCTGTCACCTCAAATAAACATCTCTGGATGGGCGCGCTCCTCCCGGGCCGGTCTGTACAGTGCAGTGAAGTTGAATAAAGCCTGGGTGGCGTCAGGTCAGAACATCTATAAGTTGTCTACTTTTGGGGGGTAAGGGTGTGAAGGGGGAATGGGGGGCGAGGGGGAAAGGCCATCGGAGCTGAGTGCGGCTGGGGCGGTGCAGGGNTGCGGCTGGTGCGGTGCAGGGGCGCAGAGCCCGGCCAGCCCCGGCCGGGGAGGTGACCCGAGCCACGCCGTGGCAGGCGGCAGGCCTCGTTTCCTTCCCGGCTGGGCTGGCGAACACCAGGAGTTAAGTGCCTGAAAAACAGCGCAGTTTCATAGTTAGAAAGCAGGAGCGGGGTCTGCTTTTATGGACTTGCACAGGAGGACCTAGCAAAAAACTACGCTCCCTTCCCTTGAAACAACTCTTTCCAGGAGTTCCCTTTTCAAAGTCTTCTTGTTGACTTCAGTGAGCTTTAGAGCAGGCTTCAACTCTTTTTTCTTTTCTTTTTCTTTTATCTTTTTCTTTTTCTTTTTTTTTTTCTTTTTTTATAACTCTCCAGATACTTTAGAAGGGAATAAAGGGTGCCTTGAATTTACTGCTTTACCTGCTGCTGCCGTCTGTATCTAGTTTACCGAAGTTTGTGCAGTTCAGTGGTGCTTTTGTTTGGCATCTTGTGAAGAACAAACGAGCCGCTCTTCCCTTTACCTTTTAAAAATGATACCACAATGAAAGTTCTGTTGCTTGAGTGCACGCTTATATTCTGAGCTTCCCAGGGAGGATTTATTTATATGCGCATAAGAGTTTTAGAGCTAGTAGGAGAGCGACCAATTAGCCATATTTGCAAAAAGATGCAGGAAAACTTTAACTGAGGGGTAGTCTTAGACCTCCAAGTATTTAAGTGCAAAGGAATAAAGGTTCAGAATTAATTGGCATGTGGAGGAAATTGTTCTCCTGTTAGACATTGGACATGTTTCACTCGTGGTGATTTGTTACATGTGTTACAGAGAGAAGGTTTGTTTCAAATCTTTTCCTGTAAACATCACACTTAATTTAAAACAAAAGATACAGCTTCCATTTTATGTGGAGCTGTGGGATTTGCCTTTCTTATGTACCACTTGCCTGAGAATACCTAAAATGAAAAAACAGCAACATTGTATGGTTCAGATGGAGTAGATTGGATTTGCTGACAATAAACTACTGACTTGAGAAAACCACTTAATGTTCAGGATGGAGATGATAGAGATTTCTTTACAGAGTCTTATTTACTATTTTTCAACTAAAACCAGGCCGTAAATCAATCATCATCTGTAATTATTGCTGCAGTAATTACCTTTGGGGAGTAGGTTATCATTCTTGGTGGCCTTTGTTCAAATATCTCTTTCATTTTCCCTGTTTTATTTTTCTTGAATCATGTCAGTTTCTGAGTGGATTAATAGTATTCTGAAAGCAGTCCGATTGTAAGATTTCTAGAAGGGCTAATAATGCGATTCATCTGAGGAGCTGAAAGGTGCTTGCATAGACTAGCATTTAAATTCATGCATAAGAGTTTGCCCACCAATTATTACATCTTCATTTTTAGTGAACAAACAAAAGCTGTAAGTAATGTTGCAAGGAGAATTTCAACTGTACCTCCAATGCAGCACTTATTTAAATTTCTGATTTCTTAAGTATTACTGATTTAGTCAGTACAAAATGTAGTTCTACAGACAAAAATAAACAGTATTTTAAGTAGCTTATTTGAAAAACTATTCTTTGAATGTATGTAAATGAGTTATTTAAACTCATGAGTGCTGTTTTACATCTAAATAAAATATGGAGTTACACATTACATTTCCAATTTGTCATGCACTTAGCAACCCTTTCTGGGGGGAAGATATAAGAGATATTTTTGATATGTCTGTCACTTTTGATAACTTAATTTGAAACTTATATCTTAGGGGAATACTGATACAAGGCAGGTAAATACATTAAAACAAAATGACAATTGAGTTTTTCATATTGAATGCATGAAACTAATGTTCATCTGAAATAGTGGGTGTTAGATCTAGCTAATGACTAAATTTCTTACATTTCTTGAAAATACACTTTTTTTGAATTACCCTGGTTTCTGTTTACATTCCTTGTATATTTATTTCTCTCTATCCTTCCTTTTTTTTTTTTTTCTTCCTTTTCCCTCTTTTGGTTTCTTGCCAACTTTATTCTGACTGTCCCCCAGCACTTGGTGAAGATTGTCTCTCAGGTTTGGACCTAGGAAAGAAATTAGGCATGGCTAATGTTAGATAAGCCCCTTATAGTTAAGGAATAATAAAATCTTCTTTCTGAGGAAAAATAAGATTTAATTATTTTCTGTTACAAAGACTGTCTCTTATAAATATACCTCGAGTTTGTGGCAAAAAAATAAGTCTCAAAAGCAGAGTAAATGACAACTTCCTGAAAAACTGTAATTTGAATATCTTATTTTACTTTAGGAAGGAGGAATTAAAGTTGAGCTGTCAGGTACTTTAAGGCAGGGGAAGGATCAGTTGCATCAAATTCATCAGTCCTGACCTATATTTCATTCTACTGATTAATTTATCCCATTTCCTTGGCTAGTTTCTGAAAAAAAAAAAAAATCTATTAAGTATCATTGACCTGATCAAAATCACCTAATGCATTTGGTGAGGAAGGGAGGGAGGATAGCTGGAGAAAAGCAGGTGGGGACTCGTGCACAAGCCCCAAAAGAGGCACTGTGCAAATGAAGGCTATCAAAGAAGGGCAATTGTTATGACTCCTTAAACTCCTGACATCCAGGGGCAGAGCCATTCCCTAAGTAAAACTATGGTAGAGACCCTTGTGATGACAAAGCAAGGGAGGGGGCTGAAGAGCAGCTTCTTGTATCTTGTTTAACTTGGCCATTTGAGTTGTAAACCTTTTTTTGTGACTTGGCATGCTTTGGAGATATCACACTTGGGTTACTGACTGCCTCCCCCTCGTCCTTCCTTTCTGGTTTATGGGGTTTTACTTTTAGGGGAGCTTGAGGTTTTTTCTTTGCCCTTACTACCGGCTTTTGATAAGAAAGTTTGTTTAGAAAAGAAGTTACAAAAATATAGTCACTTGCAAAGAAAACTAGGTATTCTTTATACAAAAGTGAATGCAAATATAGTTCTACTAAATGTTAAACACAGGTTTCTCTAAGCTAAAGCCAGGCAATATTCATTATTACATTCAAAGTCACCCATGAAAAATCACTGAAATGGTCGTTGTTAGATAAGCTATCACAAGGAAACTAGTACAGCTCCACATGCTTAAAAGAAGTGCTGATCTCTGATTTCTTTTTGGGGAGAAAAACCAAATAACCCGTGGTTTTACTTCAAAGTAAATTTTTACTCAACTCAATTTTGTGTCCTACATGCAGGAACAAAATTACTAAATGTTAGTTCCTAGAAAGATGAGCGGGATGTCTTTCTCAGCTGTATTTTACATACCCATGCTTTGCTTAAAGAAGGCTTGTATCTTGAAATATGTTGCCAAGCCCAGAATGTCTCTTGAAGTTTTTCCCTGTTTTTGAGGAAACCTGGGTAATCTTTCCATCCTGAATGAATTTAGGACTGCAACTCAATTCATGCAGAGTATCGGTGGACTGAGCAAATGTATCTGTGTTTTAATGTGACCTGTTTCCTCATCGTGGATTCCACATGAAAGGATGTTTCTCATGCAGAGGTGCAGGTTATGTGGTATAGTACCAAGGAAGGTAGAATACTAGTGGATTGAAAGAAGAATGTTACTAAACAGCAGAAATAGTTCTGAGAGAATTTGACATTCAGATCCCCTTCCAGCAGTAGCCTTTACATTTCTCTGTATCTGTCAACTGCTTGAATGTTTGTTCGCAGCCCCAGCCCTCTCTGCTTCCAAATTGCATGGGCTAGACTCAAAAGTCATGAGATTGTCTGCTGATTAGACTATAATCAATCCAGCATAAACAAAAACAGCAATTAGTATTGGCATTATTTCTGTGAACTTGACTTAAAATTTCAGTATTATTGGTCCAATCAACTTTTTCTGAACGGGCTGTTTTCAGGAACTGTGTTATTTTGGCATCATCATTTTATAGGGAGGGAACAAAAAATTCATAAGATTCCATTTGGCCTGAAAAGCAAAAACATCTGTTTGATGCATGAGTAAATTGCTGGCTTCTATTTGGCCATCCAAAAAAGGGCAAAAATTAAGATACTGAACATAAAAGAGTACATGAAAAAAAAAAAAAGAAATTACAAAGAGGATTTAAGATTAGCATCTTTTTATAATGCGGGCTATTTATAGTGTTCTCTTTTGGACTTGCCAAAGCATGCCTTTATGTATTAAAAAAATCCTTAACAACAAAAACATCCCTAACCTTTAGTAATATTCATTGACTTTGGCAATGCATAGTGATATTGATGGTCTGGATTAGCTGTGGGATTACAGTAATGCTGCCCAGTCATTTCTGGGGCCAGCATGAGTTATATTGACCATCATTGTCTGCTGCTTGGGGTTAGGCACTGTTAGAAGTGAACATCTAAACAGCTACTGGTTGTAATGCTAGTTTCCACAAAGGTGAAATCTTGTGACAAAGATAATATTAAGAGGTTTCGTTATGCTGCTGATGTGTTTGGATTGGTTTGATTTTGTTTTCCTGAGTTGCTGTTAACTCGTGTAACAAGGGAAGCTGTCAGTATGGAGGCACTTATCTAACATGTGTAGGATAACATTATCTACCATGATCTAAGATCTCTTGAAAGGCTTTATGTTGCTCTATAACTCATTCTGTCTAATTTACAGTGGGTTTAATAGCTCTCAATTCTTTGTTCTGAAACACGATTCAGTATTTTCAAACTTACGCATTTTGAAAAAAACAAGTCTTCCTTTTGAATAACTGTGCATGAGGAAAAGATCCAGAAAAACTGTTAACATTTTATGTGGACCATATGGATTCAGTATTTTTTTCTGTGTAAAAGAATTAAAGTAAGGTATTTGGAGGGGATTTTTTTAGATTGATTAAAATACAGTAGAAGTTCCGATACCCTAAGACGACCTCCTAGCATCTTTTCCTAGCCATATTTTACTGTTTCCATTGGTTTCTGCAGGGCTACCTGAGCTCAGAATCAGTCCCAGCTGGGGGTTGGGAAAATGCATTATTTCACTTATATCAGAACAGTGGCATATATATGTACATATATATAAATATTTCCCTGAAGGGACAACATACAGATCTACAAAGAATTTGGCCTGTTTTATTTGGTGCTGTGAAAATGTACATGTCTGCTTTCAAATACATTTTGCAGAGTGTTACTACAAAGCATTAAAGTTTTCCAGTTTCTGTCTTTATAAAAGTTGGACAGGACGAGAGAGGCTTTTAAATACTTTTAAATCGTAATGTAACATTTGGCATAAGAGTCTGACAAAAGATGGATGTGCAAAGACCAAAAGAGGTGGTGAGGTTTGTTTTTGTTTTAAAATTAGACAACTTGGGTTCTATTTCACCTCAAGTATGAGTAATTATGCTAGTTTAGCAATTATTAGAGATGAAAGAAATTCTGTTAGATATGAGTCTCCTAAACTTCAGTAGCTTTAGTTTTAGCCAGGATAATGATCAAGGAGTAGTTAGCCATATGCCTAGGGACTATGCTGTAGCAAAAAAGATAGGGCTGATCTTGGGGGTATCCTTATTACAACATGTTATAATTAACATTTTCATTCAGCCCTCCTACTTTCCAAAAAAATCTGCTTTATATTTTTCTGTGCACACATTGGTAAGACTGTGCAAAATTGCTCTCTTCCAATGAATTTTTCAACCAGGTCTTCCATATTTAGAATATTAGTTAACACTGGTCACAGGTTTTTTCCCCCATTTCATGTTCCTGTAGTTTCAGACACATTTTTTTTCCCCTCTATACTGAGTAATTATGAAGAAAAAATATGTAGAAGATTTTTTTCCCCCCTCCTTTTCAGGATTTAGTCTAGGTTATACATGTCCTTCTGGGGTGTGCATGTTTGGGTTTTAGGTTTTCCGTTAGCTGGAGTGATGCTATGCACACCATACTGCAACTGTTCTTTGTACAGTTGAATCCATATAATGTGTACTCAAAAGGGTTGTAGAGTTGTTACATACCAATTTTGCACAATTAAAGCCCAATGAAATTTTAGATTTTGGGGGGTTGTTTTCATTATGGTCCCCCCTCCCTCTTTTTTTTTTCTGTCATGGGAGTGAGGCAGAGGGGTGTTTTTTCAGTGGGTGATTTGTCTGATACTTTCACTTTTAAATGCAGGTGAAATTAGGTGCAATTTTTTTTCTGGAAGAGTAGGATTTCTAGTCCTTCAAGATTTCTTAAAGTTATATATATATATATATTTATCTATCTATCTATATATCAGTATAGTGGCATTCCCCCCCTTTTTTATTTAGTGTCATATGGGCTTACTGTGGGTTCTTGAAAAATGCAGTATCAGTAACTAGCTAGCCTCCCTACAAATTTGGAAGTGCTAGTGATTAGTTAGACAGCTGGCTGAAGCAGAACACCTTTTTGTCCTGAGGAAAAATGGACGGGATGTTGATAGTGAGGGTTCTCAGTGTTTTCCTTCTGCCCCAAACCCCATTTTTGGAAAGCTTATTCTCTCATGGAAAGGCAATAACCTGGAGCATGAATTTTGTCCTTACCTAACATGAATGCAAAACTGCTCTCCAGGTTCTCATAGAGATGCTCAGTGTTCCACACAAATGTGGAAAAGCTACAGCACTTCTAAGTCGAAGTGTCCTGGTTGACTGTAAAATAGATGGCTTTTGTGTACAGTCCCTGAGACCTGTTGTACCCTTTCTATTTTTATGTTGTGTTTTGCTGGAAAAATATATTTAAAACAATGAATTCCTTGATAACTGATTTTCTAGTTTCATTTTTCTGGTGTTCACTCTTTTGGTAACGTATCAAGTTCAACTTCCACTATTGATTCATTCACTTTTTGAAAGAAGCTTTAAAAACAGAAATAAAATACCTGGTCTGTTTCCTGACTGGATGATGTGATGTAGTGAGGCAGTGTCCTTAGGAAGACCAGGCTCTGCTTTGATCGACAAAAACTTTCTCTGGCACTGAATTATGATGGCTGGGGTTTTTTTTTTCCAGACAGAGTCAAGTGACTTTCTAACTTTTGACAGTGGCAGTAGGAAGGAGGAGGGGGTGGGGAAGTTAATTATTTTCCACCTCCAAAGAATACAATTGTGAGGAAGGAACTTTCTGATTCACTGGTTCCAGGACAACAGGATGTCAAGATCCATGCCTGATGTAAAGTTTTCACTCTGAAGATGGGAGGAGGAAATGGGTTTGTATTGGTCTCTGCATGCAACCACTGACTGGGAAGGGATTTTGTTACGTGACTTATAAAGAGCTAGAGCACAGGAACAGATTTGGTTAGCAGTTTCTGGTGAATCTCTCGAGTAGGAGTCTTGCTTGTCAGATGCAAATGTAAATCAACGGAGAAAGGTTAAAAATCTTTAAGGCTAGTTACAAAATTTAAAAAAAAAAAAAAAAAAGGCTTGCATGCTGCAAGATGTTTAGTGCTTAGATGCTGCTCTGCGTAGTTTATAGGTGACTGGTTGCCTAGTGGAATAGTCATTTTGCACCTAACTCTTGGATTCTTTATATAACTCACAGGTGCTTAGGGGTTTTTATGAATGTTGTTGAGTAGAAATTATCTTAAGGAGACAGTAGGAAAAACTTGGAAATAACTATGTGTCTTAGCTCCTCCCTCGTTCTAGATGTGGGCATCTTGGTGCAACAGGGCATCTCATAGCAGTCACTTCTCTGACTCAGTTTTTGGAGATAAAGATAAAATTCCTTTCCTCCTAGGCTAGAAGGAATTGAGGTGGTGTGCTGCTGCTCTTCCTCTCTCGCTTACTGAAGAGGGAAAGTTCTCTGCTGTGGTAGGATGTGAGAGGCAGGGGTTCTGTTCTGTGCTTTGTCTAAAGGTGTTTTATCTGCATCTCACAGGGAGGACATCAGTCATTACACAGCAGCATATTGTGTTATGAGCGTGAGTTGCCCTGTTATTTTTGTCAATGATGTTTCCCTTTTCAAAAGTCTAATTAAGTATTTGTTGGACAAGAGGGTGAGAAAGAGCATTCATACATGAGACTCAGGGCTCTAATAGCTTGAGTAGCATGAAGAAAAAGGGGAGACCTGGGTCCTGGTCTGCCAGGTACTTACTGCAACATTACTTCTGATGAATTTTTTCGGTGCAACTAGAATTGGAGTCCACTTAGCCCAATTTCTGTGATGGTGCCCCAACCACAAGGATAAAATATCATGCTTAGTCTTCTTCTAGTTCAGTGAATACTGTAGATGAAGTATGGTAGCTTCAATAGCAATGAATGACTGCACCCCAAGTCTGAGGGTAAGTGTTCTTTGTTAGGAAGCTCACAACGTGAGTACAAATCCTTCTGATAGAGGAGAAGATTCAGCTGGTGCCACCCACATCCTGGGTGAGTGATCTAACCAGTGAATGTGGGCAAGAGGGGAAAAGGAAGATGTATTTCAACCCACACATTTTGTGCCAGTGTTTTATAGTAACCAGGGAAGGGTATATGAGCTCTGAAGAATGAACTTTGAATGCAGCCCATAAGACTGCATTCAAACCCAGGGCAGGCAGGAGAACACTTAATCTTCCATTATCCAGCTGTGGTGGGGCTTCAGTTTGATTTCAGCACTGAGAAAGCCTCAATGGTAAAACGGTAGGTACTGACCTCAGTGGCATCTGAGCAGAACTGCTAACAATTTAGATGCAGCATCTCCTCACTAGTTTTTTGGCTTCTAAGCTCCTCTGTGGACATAGACCAGATTGCTGTTCTACATGATAGAAGATCATCTAGAATAGAGCAGAGAGTCTGAAGGACCAAAAATTAACTTATAAAACCCTGGTATACAATAGAAGGAGATCTCTGGTAAATCAGGCATAATCTCAGTTGAAGGGAAGTAGGGGTTTGGTCTGGTTTGGTTTTTATTGACTCAGATAAATGTGTGCCTTTAAGTAATAGAGCTAAAGCATGCAGCTGTGTTTTGGTTTGGTATTGGAACAGTGTCAGACAGCCCAAACTCCTCAATTGAAATGTCCCATTTTAGGCACATAAATAAATTACTTACCTTTCAGAGGCAGTGATCATCTACAGTAGCCTTTACTGTAAGGCTTCATATCCCTTCTTTATATCACCTGTCTTCCAACTTGTGTAATATTGGTTACTTTGAGGTTCTGTGATCCATAGATCAGTTTGACTCCAATTACTCTCTCTTGCTGAGTTTAGACTTTTGTAGACAGTGTTTAATGAATTCCTGTTTTCTAAGCACAGTTGAAAATAGAGTCTGTAGGAACACCAGAAATTCTTATTTATGTCGCTTTAAGTAAGAAAGCTGAGGCGATACATAGCTTCAGGATACTGAGAGGAACTATTCTGAATGTGTTCATGTTAAGTACTGGATTGGTAATTAGGGTTAAAATTTATCTGAGCCTTCTAACTTCTGTCTTCCCCCAAAACAGACTGGCTGCTCACAGCACATTGTCAGGAATGGAGGTGGAGTAGTCGGTCTAAGGCAGGCAAGACAGCTGAAAGTCCTGACCCTGGTAGTAAGAACTGACTCCCCCTTGCTTTGCTAATTCTCACTGTGGTCGTCAGTTTGACTCTGAGATCTATTATAATCTGTTATGTTGCACGATAGAGAGTCTTAGGGATGACTGAAATTTACTTGAGGTTTATAAAAAGCTCTGAGATTCTTTGGAGAAAAGTACTTTTTAAAATATAACATTATTAGTTTACTTAACAATAGAAATATGAGTATATGTAGGCGTGGTTTAACCTTGTAAAAGGATGCATGGTTATGGAGGCAAAATTCGAATTTTGGACAGGATTAATTAATCTATTACCTCAGCTACCCAGAAGAAGATAACCTCCCTCCCCCTACCCAGATTGGGGGTTTAGAATTATCCCTCTGCTGCTGGAACTAGCATCTTCTGCCTTTTCTGCACACAGTGTTATGTAAAACTGGATGTCTTTAGGCTGTCACATTTGGATACTGTCATCCTTGAGATCAAGGGTTGGAAGAATATCCAAAGGATTTCTTAAGCATAATTTCTTTCCACTTAAGTATATTTATTACTTTTATGTTTATGTGCTGCCTAGGAAAATACTTTATTTTAGCATAAGAATAATATTTTCCAACCACTGCAGTTTAATTGGGAACTCCTAATTCAGTCATTCTACAAGAAGAACATTAAAGGAAAAAAAACAAGCTCAGTGTTGGGATAGACTAAAGAGAGGAGTGAAAAATATGAGGGCTATGAGGGACTTTGTCTTCTGGAAAAAGCAAATGCAAGAGGAAAGAATGCTTTATACAACAGGAATCTTTTAAGGAAAATAATTTCCAGTGTCAAGAGAATATTGTTACAATGCTGGGGGGGAATAGAAATAGGAAAAGGGGTATGTCACAGCACAAAGGAAAACAAATCAGGCCTATAAATATTCATGCATATGATTAAATGGATTTTTGTAAAGTTGTGGCTACACATAGAACTGATTTTCAGTGGAGTTCTGGAATGTAGATATTTGAAATGTTAATATGCCAATACATTTCTTTTTCCAATTCTTCTAACACTAAAGTCTTTGGAAGGATATAGATTTGACAGTCAAATTGGTAATCTGGCTAGTAGCTGATAGACATGAATTAGTGCTCGGTGAAGCTGTTCAGAAAACAATGCTTTCTTCATAGTTCTGAACTTTTATGTATGCCAGTTATCTCAAAGTCCATTATGAAGCATTCTGAAATGTTTGCTGAATTTCAGAAGTCACCCACTGAATTGCTGCTCTTATGTGCCACAGCCAGGTGTGAAATCCTGTGCTGGCATGTGTCAGTCAGAAGGGTTTAAAAGGTGAGTCTTAGACACCAGTGGTACCTAGGGAGAGAAGAAAGACGAGGAAGGTGTAGCCCTAGCAGCTGATTCACTGACACGTGATCCTGAATTTAATACTTCTCTGTAACTTCTTTAATTTCAGTTTTGCATCCTGACTGAACCCTGGTGGAGATGTATTTCCACAGCATGTTATTGCAAAGTGTGAAACATCTTCAGAATCCATTGACTTTAATAGAGCTAGAGGATACTCAACGTCCACTGTGACTGGCTCTTAAATTTGCCTTCTGCTATATGATTAATCTGTCTGCTCATACTTAATATCTACCTGTAGATGGTGGCAGTATGAATGTTCTCTTGGTTTTTATGTGGCCACGAGGAGAAGTGGAGAGATACTTCCAGAAATTACAGTCATTTGTAGATACTGAAATAATGGCACACACGTTTTATTTCTGTTCTGTCTCAGTAACTCAGTAAATTGTGTATTGATTATGCTAATACAGCTAGTGTCTCTATTACTTGTCTGCAGAAATTATTCAAACATGTAGATTGAAGATGCACTTGGCAAAGTTACCATCCTAAGAAAAAGGCTTTTGTGCAAAGATGGCTTTAAATTGAATTACTAATCATATGCTAATGGAAGTTTATAGATCAAGTATTGAATTGTACAAAATGCAAAGTGCAAGGTAAAAATATGTATTCTAACCTTCCTATCCTGACAGTCTTAGTTGCTACATTAGGTTTATTTTCACATCTCTCAAGGAATATGTTTTATGAAGGGATAAATCAATAACAATCTATTTTTATAGTTTATTTTGGGATATGTAGCTTCTCCTGCTTTGTTTACCAAGCTGAAGAGAGGCTCAGGCATTTGGGGCAGTTATTTTTTTTCTTTTTCAAAATTTATTAATCTACCTAGACTAGAAGAAAACAGGCTTTTTTCAATTATCTTTTGCTTTTATTTTATTATGGTTTGTAATAGGTCAGAAACCATAAATCTTAGCCAGAGTTCTCCAAAAGGCTTCCCTTTCAGTGAAAGTGCACTTTTCCACATTTCTAATTTTATCCATTTCTTTTCTGTACAAGTTTTTTCCAGGCATCAACCAGAAATGACTTGTGCTCTTCCTTAGGGTGCTAAATCTACAGATTAACTTTTCAAAGAAGGGGAATCCTGGTTACTCAGTAGAATATGAATGAGAGTTTGCAAGCTAGAAAATCTGTATATATTTTGTAGCAACTTTAGAAAGTAATCTCCCTCCTTTGAGGTCTAACCATGAGTCCCAGGAACAGACTAAGCAAAAAGGGTGAAATCCTCATTGATCAGCAGGTGTTGCTGTAGAGCAGTCAGGAGCTTAATTCTAAATTTAGGACCTCTAGATCAAAATTCCCACAGATTTTCCCCATTGGCTGTCCTTGATGGTTCTACTTGATTTGTTGCACTGTTTTTTTTGTTTGGTTTTTTATTTGCTTCTTTCTTTAGAAAGGAGTAGTTGGTCTTAATGTTGACAGTCAGCAGCCTAAGCATGAGATGTGCTCTGAACTGAAACCAGGGTTTGCCTTGGACACTGGCTGTACCAAAGCTGAAACATCTTAACCTTTCACATGGATACAACTTCAGTTTAGAGAGACTTTTTTTTTTTTAGTAAAATTTTAAAAACTGGTATCTGTCCAACCCACAGCTTTTATAATGGGAGATAGAACTGACATGTTGGATTTCTCTTTTCCCTTCCTGGTATTTTTTTTGAAATTGCTCTCAAGAAGTGAGGTGCCATGGGTTGTAGTAATCTGATCCTTTTTAAAAATTTTATTGCTTGGGGTTCCTGTTTTTGCTTCTCAAAAGTTGTCCTGAGAAAATGGGTAGTAGGAAATTGATCATTTGTTGTTTGAAGAAACAGATGAGTTAATTCAGAAATATTACTACAGCTAACAAAACAGGTGACTTGTGGTCATAAACATGTAGTTATAGGGACAAGGAATAGTGTTACTTTTGTGACAACATATATCTGGAAGTTCTGTTCAGCCGTAACATCACTTATTCATACTGGATTGATAATGTACCATTCTGCTTTCCTGAGGCCTCTCAGTCACTGGTATTCTGGCTTCATTACACAGAATTCATCTTACCTTATGCTAGGATGTGGTATATGCTATAATGAAGGTGACATCTCTGTGCAATTACAGTCCTAGGGTATCAATAATTTTGATGTTTCAATTAATAATAGTGCATACATGCTACTGTTTTATTTACATATCATCCTTGTTCCTTTTTTTGTTACATTCGTGCTAGAGAAAGCGTTTTAGTTAGCAAAATTTAAACCACCCATTTTGTGTAGATTCTGTTTAAAGATGTCTTCCTCTTCTGAAAGAAAATGGTGTAGTTAATGTTTAGGGGAGGTTAACACTGCCTGCATGTCACGCTACCTTTCATAGTCAGCTGAGTTTAACAGCGGCCTGAGAGCTGAAACAGCACTGAAGTTTTCAGAATCTGTTTGTGAAAAGGTGTTAAGTGCTAATCGAGAGCTTATCTGATGCTAAGGATGTAAGGAATACCCTGTAAGGAATACCCTTGCAAGTTGGAGGAAGGAGCTAACTTAATGCAAAGGAAAATGAGATGCCGTTTTGTAGGTGATTTCTGCTAATACTAAGATTTCACTGATTCAGTGGGTTTTGTAAAGTAGGGGTTTTTTTTTTCTTTTTATCATATTTCCCCCTAAATATGTTTGGTTTTTTTTTTCCTGGCAAATATGTCAGTCTAGTTGACTGTTATTGGCAAGTCATTGTGCCGTGGCCCGTTGTTATCTACTTGTTTCTGTTGTGACTGAGAATCCTTAACGGGATGAGCAAGGTTTTTGAAAAATGCTAACCACAAAGTTACCTGCTTGTATACTTGTTTCCTTTTTCAAGTGCAATAAAGACATAGTGGTCAGCCTTTGTTGAAAGCAAACCTCAGCTCTCACAGAATTTTCAGATCCCAAAATAGCAGGGAAGTTGTAAAATGTTTGTTTTCACAAGGCATACGCTGTCATGTTTTCATGGTACAAAATTGCATACCTGGAAACAATTTGTTAGGCAGTATCCATATTTATTTTTTCCATTTTAGGAGCTAAAAATGTTTGGTGTACCTCTCAGCAGGGTGAAGCTGAGTACATTTCACTGTGCAGTCACTTCTCAGGAGCAGTGAGAGATTCTGGTACTGCAGCTGGTGGCAGTAGACATTAAGGACAGAACAGCAGAAAAAAATAACTCTTGCATTTTGGTTTACACTTAAAAGTGGGGATCTTGTCTACTTCTTAGCAGGTAACCACTTGGGAATCAGTTATTGAAAAGTTCATGTTTTAAGACCTCAATTCCATCTTGAAACTTCAGAAATGGTAGAGTTCTTAAACTGCTTTTCTGAACTGAGTAGTGACATTTGTCACGGTTGAGGACTGCAGATACATCTGCAACTAATAAGGCTGATTAGTACATAGTGATGACCAAAGTGAGTTTCCTCTTGAGGAATGGAAGAGTGGACTCATTTTCAGTTTTAGAGCTTGTTCTTGAGTACATTTTTTGGAAATACATCAACAGCTGATGTTGGACATAAATAGGGTCAGGTTGGGCTTCTGCAGAGGTTTCCCTGGGGGTTTCAAGGGGGTCACAATAGATGGTATATTTTTTTTTTTATGTATACTAGTTTTATTCATTATTTTTCTTGCTTTATTAATGAAACTTACTGATCTCTGCTACCTTAGAGAAAAATTTTTCTATTTAGCTTAGTTTGTGTTTGACCACATTCCCCAAAACTTCAGCTTTTCATGAGCTTTTCCTACTGCTTTTTGTGTCGGACCAGTTTCCTTCAGCTGTGAGGATTCCGGGATGACTGCTTCAGTATAACACAGAACATCATACAGTATTATCACAGCTGAGGTACTGGTAACATCGTGGCTGCAAAACACAAGTTCAGCTCATAAATTAGCTCATAAAATCGTATTTTGTGAAATACTGGACTGACTGCAGGGCTGGGGAAACTTTTATCAGATCTCTGTAGATGAGAAGAGTTTGCTTACTAGCCACAGCTCTGGGATAGAGATATAGATTGTTTAGAGTCCTTCAGAGATTGTACTTGACTCTTTCTAATATATGCACTGTGTTACAAGTTTCTGGTGTCCTAAGAGTGTCCTTATGAAAACTGGTGTTTTTTTTCTAGAAACTCAGATTCTAGAAACAACCAGTTGTATGAAGCCTTGGGGTTGGCGGAGGAGGAAAAGAGGTACCTGTGGAGTGTGTATATGTATCTCTTCTTTTGCATATATGTCTAGATTTATATGTGACCCCTAAGTGTTGCACTCTCTTGTCCCAAGAACCAGGAAAAATACCTCAAATCTTTGGACTTTTAATTCAGTTGCATGATTATTTTTTGAGGTCTGAATTCTTGGGAGTGGAAATGCTGCAGAAGTGCAGTCTTTCCCCTTTCAGCTTTTTCCCCTGTGGAGGCAGAATGAATTCTTTTCTCTCTCTGCTGTTCTCTAACTCAAAGAACTCAGTCTTTGGGAGAATAAAAAGGAAATGGTTCTGCCTTTTAGCTCTTCCCTTACTTTTGCTTTGGGAGAGTCAATCTTACTTAGGCATCGTATCAGAACATACGAGAACAGCACTCTCTAATTTTTCAAAGTAGCAGCAGAATGGCTCTTGTTAGGTTCACTCACCCAACAAGTTTTGAATAGTGAACCTGACAAGAATTGTATTGTTTTTAGTTCTACTGCTCTGGAAAGCTGTGAGCCAAGGGAAAGATGCTGGCATGGTATATACAGTAAAACAGCATGGGGTTAGTTCTCCTTTGCAAGGCTGTCTGCACTGCTGAGATGTTTGCTACTGAATATAGGATTATTATTATTTTTTAAAGCTTATGTATGAATTAGCACACACACCTCTCCCATCTGCCAGGAGAAGGCTTTCTCTTATCTGTGTCGAGCAAGCAGAATCTTAAAGCCCATAATTGTTCTCTTATTTAGATCCATAATCAAATACAGTAAAGTGCATTGAAGACAAATATCCCAGAGGAAATTGGATTTGTTTTTCTAAGTCATGAAAAAGATTTGGTCACTCTGTTCTCAGATTTGTAGCTTCCATACAGCAATGTATTCTGTCTTGGTCTGGTCTACACTTTCGCACTTTGCAGTGCAGCTTTTCTTGCCCGTGTTGTGCAAGCATTGCTGGCTTTCAGAACTGAGGCTGGTGTAAAGATGCTTGAAACTCTTCAGCTACCGACCTAACATCTTTTTTGTTTGTTTTGTTTTTGTTTTGTTTACCTTTTTCTGACAGTAGAAGAAAATGAAACAGAGGACCATCAGGCAGGTGTGGGACACACAGCCGCACAGACTGGTAATGCTGAATTCCTTCATTAGTGCTTGCTTACCATTTGACAACAGTGTGAGAGAGTTTTGTACTGGGGTGTTTTTGCAAAGCCTGCACTCTTCTTTCTCTGTTTCACCTTAGAATGCATTCTTGGGGCTTGCAATGGAAAATAACGTTCCTCTCCCCTTACCTTTCAATTTCTGACAATTAGAAATTCTGCCTTTTGTAGGTCAGCTGACTGAAAGGGAGATGCTTCTTAAGTGTTCTGAATGCTTCTACAGCATGCTTTTATTTTTTTCTTTTTATTTCCTTTTTTTTTTAAATTTAATCATTCTCTACATTCCCAATGTAAACCACCCCCCCTGCCATTTCAGATAACTTCATTCTTTATTTTACTTAAACTATTTTCATATTTGTAAAATATGTGGATACAGGTGATTTCTTTAAAGATGGTGTGTATAATTTCTTACCAGAGATTAATTAAGGTCCCTTTAATAAGTGAGATTGGGTGGACAAAACTGTTGTTTGAGTCAGGATCACAGGGATAAGTATTGTTAATAATAATGAAGAAATAATCGTTAATTCCCCAAAACAACAGACTTCTTTATTCTCTAGCATGGTTTGGAGAATGCAAGAAATAATTTGTTTCTGTCTTTGGTACCGGTTTCACAGAATTTTACCTGAAGAGAAGGACTGACTCATCTGAATAGTCTTATTCATTCAGCTGAGGTCACCTTTTGGAGTAAGGGCAGGCTCCTTAAGGGTATTCCTAGAAAGCTAGTCATCCCTGAATATGTGTAGGTAATTTGTTTGAGGACAGTTGGAGTTATTCCTCTTACGAAGGTGAAGAATGCAGTTAATTTTTTCTTCAGCTTGAAGACTTTATATTTCTGTGTGTGTCCTGTGGGTTTGTGTTTGGTGCCTTTTATAGGTTCTAATGGCTTTGTGCATAAAGCAGATTGTTCGAAAGACTAAATAAAATTGAGGGAGTATTTGCCTTTTTAATGGGAAATTTCTCAAACTCTTCTCAGTGTACATATGTCTCCATTTATCTATCTACAAATTCTTAAAAGGAGCAAACTTGTCCTGCTGTAGACACATGAAGTTGAAAAATAGGCAACTGCAAAACCAGAGATCAATGTCAAGGAATGGTGTCTCTTCTGCATTTTTTTCTTAAAATAATCCTCACTGGTTAAGTTGCATTGCTAGTTCTATATTTCCCATCATGTCCTGTGTTGTTCTCTGTTTATTTCTAGGCAGGATCTAGCATTCTGTTTTTCTCTATAGCAAGAATGCAGTGCCGATATTAAAAACCAAAAACCTGACAGAACAAGCAGTACAGAAGGCCTGCACTGTGTACACGCTGCCAGAAGTTTTTATAGTAATACTTTGTATCTAAGCTCTGGCTCTAACCATTAAATGTGCTTTTTATAGAGTACCAAGTTATAATGTAGTGCAGCTACGGCATATTAATCTTACTGCAGAGATTTAATGAGGCAGTTGTTTTGCGATGGACACTATTGGGAGCAGAGAGCGACAGAGTTTTACTTTACCACTGAGCTGAAGAAATATTCCTTGCCTGGTAATAATTACAACCACATGATCTAAGTTTTCCTTTCTTTTGCCAGCACTTTTCCATGCAGAAGTGGCTTGGAAGGAGGTCTACTGCAAGGCAGTGAAATGGATTGGAAAGGAGGCTGTTTTCTTGGTAGTTTGATGATTTAGTTGGGATTATCTATGGATCCTTGCAGCATAGGCAGAAATATGTAAGATGAGTTTCAAGAATACAGACAGTCTTTGCCAGTCCACTGAGATGACTTTTAGATATTCATTACTTTTACTTGACTTTTATATGGATTATAAAAAGTAAATGTGGTGAAACCTCATTTTTACATGGGCAGAATAGAATTTCTGCTGGTTGGCCTTAAACCGCTCCCATACTTGAAATTAATTGAAGTCCATGCCTTTATTGCCTCCAACACTCTTAAGCCAATGCAATTTTTCATTTTCCCCAAAGTTGCAGTTTTATTAGACCAAGTTACAGCAATAACATCCCTTATGAGAGGAGGAAGAAGGGAAGGGGAGAACCACCTGCCAGGGAACATAGTAATGAAAAAATCATGCTTCTTTTAATTTCCATTTATAAATAATGTCAACATAATCAGGAACAGAAGATAACTGTTCTTTCTCTTATTTTTTTTTTAAAGTACCTTAATAGGTGGAATTTATTTCTCTTCCAAAAAATCAACCTTCATTCATTTCTACGCTAGATAATTTCCAGTGGTATCTGAAGGTGGAGATGACATGTGTTTGTTGTTGCTGATGTGTATTGAAAAATTCCCGTTGGTGCATGGGCAGCCTCCAAAATAGGGCAGGGAAGCCTCTGGAAATCACAGTGGTATTTGCAGATGTTGGGAAAAGTAATTTTACTATGAACACTGTCTTTATTGAGGGAATTGTGGCTGTGATTGTTGCAGATACTGGGGAGAAAAAATGTAGGAGATGAATGACATTTGCCCTGAAGTCTATATATGAGCCTGAGCTTTGAACAAGAGGTTAAGGAGAAAGTACAGATGAATGCATACTGCATTTATAAAATATTTTATTCTAGTCTTTCAAAAGAGCTGCTCAAATAAGGCAGCTTATCCTCAATTTAAGGAACTGCTTAAGGTTAGACCAGCTCCTGATGGAAGATATTTGTTGTTGCAACAGAAAAGCTATCTATTCACAAAGCCTCCAAATGGTATTTGCTCTTTAAATATCTTTTTATTTTGGTGGTGACATATCTTCACAGAAGCAGATCACAGTGGAAATGCATTCATTGAGAGGGGCTGAGACTGCCAGAACTCATTTCACAAAGCTGTCATAGGCTAAACTCGAACCTAGGTCCCAGAGGGTCCCACTTAAGTGTTGACCTAAAAACAAATGTGCCAGTTGGCTAGAGCATGTATTCTAAAGTTGCAGCAGAAGGGAATAAGCTTGACTGACTTCTGTCCCTGTAGAGTTTATATCTGCAAATGCAGAAGGAGAAGCAAAACATTATTAGTCTTAAAATGATTCTAATTTTAATAACTGGTAGCTAAGTATGAGGCTTTAAATTGAGTGATTCTTCAGGCTTTTGTGCGCTAAGGGGTGCATGTGTGCCTACGTGTGTGTGTGTTGCTGAATTCCTGTAAAATGCAAGTGTTTCTGAATACTGAGTCTCGAGAATTCCCTCCCCTCCCTTTTCTTTCCTTCAGCATTGTACTTAAAGCAGAGTCAGACACAACCCTTATTTTAAAACAAACAGGTCTGTAAACTTTATGTGCAGCATTTAAATACTCATGTTAAAATTCAGACCTAGTGCCCACATTTCCCTGAGTGCTGTCAATTTTATGAGATGAAACTGGGAGCTTGAGCTGAACAACTAATAGTATGCAGCGTGCACATGCTGCCTTCCAACAAGTGTTTAATGATGTTGGGGTCAGTTTGCAACAGTTAAGACAATTATTTCATTTTCTACACTGTTTAGAACCTGGTGATCTCCTAGCTACTTTTATTAATCTTTCAAAATATTTTGGAAAATGAAGTGGCAATGGAAGTTATTAGACTTAGAGTATTCAATAATGGCTAAAATGTCATAAAGTCTTTTTATAATTAGTGTACCTTTTTTGGTTTGTAAATTTGCAGGCTACTCTTGTATTTGGAAGTAACTGCCCAAGTGGAAATTTCCACTCTTGAAAGAACCTTGTGGATGTGATTTATCATATAAGGATTTAGTATATAGGCAGGGCTTTTGCACAGCAAATATATTTTTGCTTTCAGAACGTGTTTTTTATTTTTAAAAATTAATCTGGTTTCTCTCTGTAATATAATTCCCTTAAAAATAAATACTGCCCTTTACCCCTGTCAAAGAAATTCCTCGGTTTTGATCACAAGCCACATGGCATGAGAAAGACTTCCTGACATGGGTCATTTCCAGTTTCTGCTTGCGGGTCCATCTGTGTTTGCACAGTTGAAGGGCAGGGTGCAGCAGTATGGACCAGAGGATACAGAGAGATGATGAGAGCTCTGACCTTGGTTGTGGGCAGCAAGAAATACAGGAGTGGCTGTGCCCAGATTACTGTAGGGTGCTGAGAGCGGATATGAGTGGTTTAAAGCGGAATTGCCTTCCTGCTTCTCCTCACACACCACCACACCCCCAATATGAATGTAGTGTTGGCATGTTTTAGTTCCTTTTCTTCCAAGGAGTTGTGCACAATCCTAATCAATTTGAAGGCTAAATAAGGAGCGTTCACAGATACCACCTCTTTGTTCCTCTGGCCGGGGAGCCCACTCCTGGTTAGCCACCATCTTGGCTAAAGAGCATAACATCTTAAAATGTATTTGCACAATCTCCTGTTTTTATGTGAGTTCATCCTTGTTTTCTAAAATGACTTGTTTCGGTCTCAGCTCTCTCAAATATCTAAAAGGAAAGATGAGGCGGCCAAAGCAGAAAAGGGAAAAGTGGTGAAACACTTGCATTCCTTTTGCTGGAATGTACATAACCATTTTTTTTTCTGCATTTCGCTTGTTGTACTGTGGTTCCCAAGGAAAAACAAAGTTAAGTGCCAGCTTGCTTTATTAGGGAAGACAGATTGGTTTATTTCTGTCTTTTGAAGGAAGCTTTTAGTAAAATGGGCAAAAAGTCAGGAGTAGTTAAAGCTACTGTGTTCCTCCTCAGAGGAGGAAGAAAAGTTCTGGGCTACATATTATCCCACTGAGCTGGTCATCTGCAGAACTGAGGCAGTGCAGTGAGCTGTGAGGTGTCTCTGCACACATGGGTAGGTGGTGAGGCTGCACGTTTCTTCCAGTTTAGAAGCTTCACTTGGGCTCAGGACTGCTGATCGGAGACTGGAGCTATCCTGCTACCCCCTAAGTGCCTATTAATATGTCAAACAGATGAAGTTTTCTTTGTGCACTATATAGCTTTTATACCAGAGTGGTTAGTTTCCAGTTTTCCATGATGTGGCGAACACAGGAACTTGATCAGCATTGTCTGTAAGTCATACACAAGTTCAGAGCATGAGTAGCATTTTGACCCAGGCTATAAGCTTTCTAGGGCTTTGTTTGTGTCAACTAGTGTGGTGATGGAGTATTGGAGTGGGTTGTAAAATCGAGATTAATTTCATGTTTATGTAAATCAAATTTGTTAGTCTCTTAATTCTGGTAATTTCCTGTGAAACGCTGTAGTTAACAGAGAAAAGAAGTTCCTGCACACTCATTGATTTGATTTTTCTTTTCATTGAAAAAAATAATTGCATAGGTGGTTTATCCTTTCTTACAATGATCAAAGCAGCTTCAATAACTGTGATAAAATTGACAAACATAACATTGAAGCATGGAAGAATAGCTTGAGTAAGAAATGGAGCTGCATTTGTGGGAGTAGAAGGGAAATTTGCTTTTCATTGAGATTAGAAAAAAAAATAAGGAAAAAAGCCTCTTTTGCTTATTTAGCAATAAATTCTACAGTGCACTGCAGGCTCATGCCAAATAGTTTTCTTCTCATCATTAGCACAACAACCTATTTTGATTTTTTTTTTTCTTTTTGAATATTCCCTTCTTACACGCCTGACATCACAGTCTTGATTTTCTTTCAGACCCTAACTGTAAACTAGAAGACAAGGCAGAAGATGGAGATGTGCTAGACTGCAAGAAAAGGCCGGATGAAGGGGAGGAGTTAGAAGAAGAAGCTGTGCACAGCTGTGACAGCTGCCTCCAGGTGTTTGAGTCACTGAGCGATATCACAGAACACAAGATTAATCAATGTCAACTGACAGGTAAACAATACTTATCACTTTGTGGCTTCGTGCACTCTTCTATTTCTGATTCCCATCCTCTGCTTCTGATATCCCTCCTTTCTCAGTTATTTTATTCCTGCACTTGAATGCCTGGTTGAGATCTTTATAAAAAGATTTTGGGACAGGATTATACTGTAAATAGAGCTTTATAAATTTCCTTAATACCAAAGGATATATGACTGCTGTGTGTGTTTTCTAGATCCATACTGTACAGCTTTCCATGCTTTGCTTAGACATGTATTTTGCTAGGTCATTTGTGAATGCAGAGGGCAATTGTAAGTGGGGCTTAAGTGGCGTAATGTCACATAATGAATGAATTTGCACAATGGCCTGTTGCAGATCTGAGCTGGATGTTGTGTTAGTCTAATCTGTTAACTACAAATGACTGTACAGTAATCAGTAACTGAAAGTTGAGAGGAATTAAGCAAATTGTTAAAGGGGAAAATAAAATCTCAGCTTCAGTCAAGGGGCAGAACTGAGTGCTGATCAGATACTACTGAATTGAGTAGATTGAGTAGATTGAATGGACCTGTATACCACCCAGATTCCTCTTTGAAATTATTGTAGACAGCCCCCTCACTGAGAAAACCACGTGAAATCTGCTGAATTTAAATTTAGTAGGTTTTTTGATGGTATACACTGTAAGTTCAAACAGGCTCAGTGTCAATAGAAAGGCATTTATATTTTTTATTAGATTGTGTTTTATTTTTAGCCTGGACAGTGGAAAATGTATTTATTATGTAGTGGAGTTTTGTTAAAAACCTTTCTTTATTTTGAGTTTGTAAGTAAGAAAAACCATCCTTCCCATTTGGGAATGCTTTTAGAAAGTGTCATTGTGTGCTCATGGTTGGAGAGCTTCCTGAGTTTTGGTTCCAGTAAGTCCATAGGCTAAGCCCTGCCAGAATGAGACATAAAAGTCAGATAGCAGTACCACTCTTGAGGATGAAGAGTGAAAAGATGATGAGCAGAAGAAGAAGAAGTGGGCAGGAGAAGAAGAAAGATTGAGGAAGTAATGTGGATTTGTCAAATGATTTTAATCCTCTCTTCAAATTATGGAAGATGAAAATCTGCTGCAGCAAGAAGTGTTTACTTTTATTAATACATTGCTTTGCCTTTTCTTGCCTGTAAAATATATTTCTGACTTGAGATACAATCAGTTCAATAATTTTCTAATCACTCCTACAAAGTTCCAGAATGTATTTGTCTACAGTGCTCATGATTTCTGGCACTATGCATATTCTCTCTTGACTTGAAATAACTTAAACATTTTTCTCCCCTTTTCTTCATACCTCTCTTCTTTCTTTTGCTCTCTCTGTGTTGAAAAATTAGTGGCTTAACTTGTCTCTTCCTTCCCTCTTCCAGAAAGCACTCTCCCTGCCTCAGTCCCCTGGCTCTCCCCTTCACTGTCTCAGAGCCTATTTATTTGTCCCCGTGGTTTTTAACTTTGTTCCGATAGAGCTGTCTCTCCTTTCTGGTTAGTTAGTTGCTGCCCGCTTCTACCAAGTGTTTTCTCTGCTTTAAAGCTGCAAGCAGAATGCACTGAACAGTGCTTGCACCGTTGGGTTAAGAAACTGAAGAAAAGCAGGCGAGGGTAGCAGTAAATAGGAAGAATCCAGGTCCCTTGCTCCTGAACGCAGCAGTTCTTGCTGAGAGTTGTGTTGCTAAATGAGAGTGAAAATAAAGACTAAAGGGTTAGTCAAGCTGAGGTGCATGTGTGAAGGTAGGAATACACGTACATACAACGGCAGAGGATGGGGAAATGAAAATGAATCTTGAAGGAAATAGTTTAAGTTCCTAAAAATATCTTTGCCTCTCTTTCAAGGAAACTTGTGATAGTGAATGGGTAGAGACCAGGCTGTTTGAAAGCTAATGAAGTGAAAAAAAACTGAAACTACACACCCTTCTGGAGTACGAAGTTGACAAAAAGCCAACTGTCCTCTGTTTCTAAATATAAATGACCTAAATACACCCTTAGAGTTGAAAAAGGGGCCTGAATGATGTGGCTTGAATTGAGGATTTCTTCTTAAGCAAAAAAAAAAAACTAAACAGGTGGTTAGTGAGGTAGATTCAGTGCACGGTCCTAGGGTGCATATGTGACCTCACACTAAGGATACAACATTTAAGACAACCTCATTGGCATAGATTATTTTTAGATAATCTGTGACAAACAGTTGACAGAAAGAAGCATACCTTCCTCTTCTGAAGCACAATATATACTTGACAAAAATGAGGTTTGCTTTTAGCATTTTAGTCAAGCTCCCTGGACTCTTGTCTTTCTCTTGGACTTCCACAAGCACCTTTAGGTGCCACACTCAAAAGATTTTTAAAAGAAAGTGTTATCAAAAAGGGCTGGTTGCACCTTCCTTTCTCATCAGAGTCCTCTGATGCAACAGGGTCTTACATAATTGCTCTGGTTGTGGCCTTTTGGAGGAGGCCCACTGACACGAGGAGACACTCTAAGGTGTCTACTAATATGTCTACAGACATGTCTGTCGCTACATTGTTAATGAAAGGCAAGAGGCTTACAAAATTTACTTTTTTCTACTCTGTTCTGCTATTTGGATCAACTATGCCCTCTGTGGAGGAGGGCAGAGTGTATCATCTGTCTTGAGATTTTTTCCAGTCTGAGTCTCAGGCAGGGAAGAGTTACCTAAGATGTCCATTATGTAAAAATGCCAGGGCCATCATCCTCTGAAGGCCACATTTAAGTTATGAAGTCCTCCAAGCCGTATTCTTCAGATGGCTGAGCCAGCTGCTGCAGCTTTTCAGGATTTTACTGAGCTTCACTGAGGTGCACTGGGGAGCTGCACTGTGAGAATTTATGAACTGTGCATGTTGATTCAGTTGTGTGGTCATTTTCCATTCAGTTATATTGGGTAAAATCAACAATTATGTTAATAGAACAAACAGGATGACAAAACAATGGCTTAAGGCTACCCTCTAGTAAAACCCTGAATATGAAACATGACGTTTGTGTGTCACAGTGTCTTGACTGCACCTAGTTCTACCAGCCTTACAACATGCTTGAAAATGGGGCTTGCCACTTAAGGTTATCAAATTGATGCGCTGGCTTCTAGTTTTTGCATTTGAAAATATCAGATGTGTTCCTCTGAAGTTTTGACAGTTCAGTGGAAGGAGTAAAATTGCTTTATTGAATCTTCATTCTGTACTCTGAACCAAAGACAGGAATGAGGAGAAGCAGCTGGTTTGTTAAACAGTGCTCCCAATCTCTCAAAGTGTCAGTCACCCCCACCTATTCAGAGGACAGTGGAAGATGAGAGTTACTTACAACTCTGTGAGATTTAGTTCTCAGGATCTTGAATTGCTGTTCTCTTGCAGATTTTTTCAAAGGAGGAGAAAAAAGTTCTCCCCAACTGGTTCCTTTCTGTAATCTGTTGTTTGAATTGAACTCATGTCCTTTTTTCTGGAGGAGGGCATAGCTGCTCTTTTATCCTAATGTGTGTGCTATTGATCTTTTCAATTTGGGTCTGATCCAGAGTCCATTGAAGTCAGTGAAAAGATTCCCATTGACTTCAGTGGGGGATGGAACAGGCCCTTCATGAGCTATTTAGTAATATTTTTTGCTATCATCTGAAATTCTTGTACTGAAGCTTTCTCTGAAAAGGTGGTGATTTATTTATGTTAATTGCTGACAATTCCTGTGATGTTTGTGGAATACAGATAATGGATGAATGGGGGGGAAATGTTCGAAAAAATTCTCTGCAATACTTGTAACCAAGGACAGATAAGATGCTGAACTATATTCATTTAGTCATTACAAAAGATTGGCAATAAAAATATGGATTTAATAGTGCTTCTCTCTGATGTTAATGCTTTTCTCACTGTATTCTTCCTACAGCATTTCATTTGATAACTCAAGCCACTTGCACATTGTCATCCTCTATGTTGTGTTTATAAGCAAAGGGTCCAATTAGCATGGCTATGAGCCTGATGTCTTTCTAGTATATGTCAGTTTGGATCTCACTGGAGGAACTTGAACGCAGCATCAAATATGGTGCACTACTGATAAACACTCAACTGCACCTTCTCTCCTCTTCTGCCATCAGGAAAAGAAACTTAACCTTTTGCATTGCTGCCATATATGCTATTGGTAGGACACAATGTGTCAGACACTTCCTCTTATTGTCTCCAGCTTGATTTATAATCCCTTTTCCCTGCACAGTGCTTTGTGCTGTTTATTTTCCCTTTCAGTCCTCAGGGATCCTGCTTTATGAAGTCTCCCATGTCTGTGTGAGAACTGCTTCTCCACTGGCTGGGTCTGTGTGCAGAGGTACCCAGCTCAAGCTTGGTACTCTCCTAGATCCTGTAGGTCACTTTGGCACCAGAAGTCTCAGCCATAACCAGAGTGATGCTAGAACAAGGAGCATAAACATGCAGTGAACATACCAGTCTAGTTGTCTGAGTTGCTGAATAACCTAGCTGCAGTGCACATGCTGGCACACAAGTCTGCCATTCTCCACCTGAACATGAGTCACAGTGCATGTTACAGAACTTCCCTACCAGCCCTGTTGGCATCACAGGCTGTAAAACTTGCCTGAAAGCAGGCTACTGAATCATATGCAATCCTAGGCTTCAAGGCTAAGGGTGGTCTGAGGGAAAAGACATGAGGTATTTCTCCACTGGGGATATTTATTTTACCTTTAGGTGGTTAGGTAGACTCTGTTTTATGCTTTGGGCTCTAGCTCAGTTCTAGAGCTCTGACAGGTTGACTAAGTATGTCAGGCAGAGCTGATAGCCATTCCTGTTATCACCTAAGCTGTTTCTGATATTGAAAAGGTTACTGGTCATAGCTGTGTGTCCCCTGCCAATGAAGAGGTGCAGTCCTGCCCCCTAGCCTTGCTCAGAGATTCTTCTCTCATGCCATCTGAAAAGAATTCCAGCAGATGTATTAGGGGCCCATTGTTCCAAGTGCTGGTCTCCACCACCACTGGAGTATCACAAGGGTGGGAACTCCTAGATAAGACAGTATTTCTGTGTTTCTAATTATGTCCAAAATTAATTTTCATCATCATCCTGAGAAACACCCACTTTCATGTCTAGATATGAGAGCTTGTGCTACCTAACAGCTTCACAGACAGCATGCACCATGAGTGATCATGGACTTAGCAAAGAGGAGGCAATAGAGATTCCACTGTAATTCTTTCCTTCTCTTGCCTCTTTTCTTCCTAGTGCCCAGGAATCTTTCATCTTTCTGAATGAGTTGGTAGTGCCAGGACCATCTCCTTCACTAGAAGACTTGAAAACTTTCCAGGGGATTTTGTCCCAAAGGATGTATGCCGTGCACAGTGAGACTACAAGATAAATCTCGTGAACATTTGGTGTTACCATGCTTTGATATCCTAGCTAGAATGGCTCTTACTGCTAGCAAAAGAATCCTGGCCAAATATATTGCATTTCTTCACATTATTTTTTCAGTTTCCACTGCATGTGTGGAGAAAAGATACATGGCAAGGCTCCTTGGTCATTTCAGCATCACAGAGAAAAATCTGAGCTTGATCAAAGTGCTTCTGAGGACAAGGACCCTAAGAAGTTTAATATATGATGCACCAAAAGCATATTCATCTGCTTCATTGCAGTTGGTGGCACACTGCCAAGCACGGTTTGCCAAGTACAGTTACTTCACTTGAGAGAGTCACCCTGTTTCTCTAGAGAATTCCTGCACCAAGGACTGCATATGGATTTTACATTAAACAGTTATTGAATAAAAGACAAACTGTGTTTGGACTGGGGACTTGAGCTCAGGCCTCTCTTTCCTTAGAGGGCTTCCCAGCTGCTGTATTAGAGAGACACACTTCTGCTTTTCCATTTGCTTTGGACCACAAACTTCTGACTTCTTTTCCACAAAATTATATTCTGTTTGACAGATAGTGGAAAGCAGATCCTCACCTCCAGTCTCTTGTCCCAGCCAACACACACATACGGTAGTTTGCAATTTGTAGCCTCACATCCTTTCATTATTATGTGGTCCAGGACCCATATCTGCAACTCCAAATTCTTGATATTTGGGGAAAAAGTGGAATAGGGTGGTAACTACAGCCTCTGCCTCCAAAGATCATAATTTTGAATTCAGAGAGCAATGTAAAGCCTCTCACTGGACTTGGATGGAAGATTTATATGCAGTACTGAATGGCCAAGGCTATACAGAATCTGCCATACAGAAGTTCATATACAAAACTTCAAGCTCCTATGGAGAATAGATGAAGGTCTTGATAATTGTGTTCTTAGATTCTCATATCAAAATTCTGTGAAAATAATTCTTAGACATGGAGGGAATTTGTATATGCTAGAGCTGGAAGCTGCGAAAGTAGAGAGCACAGCCTTCCTGATTTTCTTCAAAACCCCTGTGCTTATCTTGAGTCTCCATGATGAACAGCCAACATGGGCAAGGAGGCATAAACCCTTCCCTTTTGCTTGGAAACCATTAATCTCTGCTCTTGAGATTGTTAATCAGTCATAAAACCACTAGATCTTCATCTCCTGGGTGTTTTAAAAGCAGCCTGTAGCACTTCCTGAGTTGTCTGTCAGTGACCTCCTGTAACAGAAAGCAGCTGATGGTCTCTATCATGGAACTGTTATTCTTGACTTGGGGAACCCCTGTAACAAACCTGTCCATGAGTATTAACTGTAAATGCCAGACCTCTTGCTCTGATTCAGGTGGGAGAGGAAGCAACCCATGTCTTCCAAGAGGGTTTGAGTGTGGCTTCCTGTATGTCTTTCATTGATACTTTTTCCTCAATTTTTCTTCCTATTTTCCTCTTATTCCAGCCTGGTTTTCCACCACTAAAAAATGCTGATGATTTTCTTAGCATGTACTATAAAGAGTTTCGGTTGGCTTGTCTAGTCCACGTGTCCACCAAGGACTTTGCACCATGGGAACCTGAATTCCCAACATAACATCAAGATGCCAGATCTGATCCAGTGTCCCTGCACCGGTGAGGGCACCATTGCCTCACTGAGTACCATGGACAGAGACACCCCCTTGCTGGCCCAGAAGCCCTGATCTGCAGCAGAAACTGCTCAACTGGAGACTGTAGCTCTCTCATTGGCAAAGGGGTTTGGTGTAGGCAGCCCCAGTGCAGGGGTTACCAGGTCTAGTTCTTGGTAGAACTGTCTCTCTGCTGTCTTTCTCATTTAAATAATCTGGGATCTTGTATGAGGCTCTCGGGGCTCATCTTGCAGCTATTCATGCCTTACTGGGAAAATGGAGTAGGCAGCAGAGTTGGTCCAAAGGGCTCTTAACACCCAAGGTATACATTCCTGTCTGGAACATGAATCCAGTCATCCTGGGACTTGGCCATCACACACTTGAACCAAGCTTTTGACTACTTTTGCTGAGAGGTTCCCAAGTAAAACTCTTTCACTGAAGATAACAGTGAATCTTGAGGACAACAGTGCACTGGTTTGCAGGCTAAAAGACACCATGTATGTGTCACCCAGAGTCTGGTTTAGAATCATGGAATCATTAAGGTTGGAAATGACCTCCAAGAGCATTGAGACCAACCTTTGAGCAAACACAAACCTGTCAACTAAACCACAACACTGAGTGCTGTGTCCAGTTGTTTCTTGAATGCTTCCAGGGATGCTGATGCAACTAGTTCTCTGTGCAGCTCGTTCCAACACTTAACCACCCTTCCAGTGAAAAAGTTCTTCCTGTGGTCCAACATGAACTTCTTCTGGCACAGCTTGAGGCCATTTCCTCTGGTCCTATCACTTGTTACCTGGGAGAAGAGGCTGACCCCCACCTGGCTACAGCCTCCTTTCAGGTGGTTGTAGAAAGCAGTGAGGTCTCCCCCGAGAAAGACAACATTTTGCACAGACAACATACCTTGGTTCAGCATCTTCTTCCCAAGTCATGTTTAGCAGTGTGACTTACAATCATAGTCCTAGGCTATAGCAGAGGACACATCTATGTGGTGCTTTTTTGACATACAACTGTGAAGGCATCAACTGAGATGCCTGACGTTTTGTTGTGGGTGAGTACAATATCATTAGGTTCTGGGAGGAGCCACGATAATGTCATAAATTGTTCCTCTCCTGGCTTTTATATTTTGCGTTTTCCAAGCTAGCCCTATGTCACTACCCCATTTCGAAGCACTGACTTGGCCAGCTCCCTGGCTTTTTCTGAGTTAGTTCAAATGCCTCCCTGGCACTCTGTTGAAAATCTGCCCTAGCTAGATCCAGAACTTTGCTTTATTACAGTGACAGTCTGTTGTTCCATTTATTTATAGCCGCTGCTGGGTGTTCTAAAGGTCAAGCCGTTTCCTCACAGAGCATTTCTAAATGGGCAGTACAGGGTATCTCTCTGCATTACTGTTTGGCTACTGTGACTTTCCCATTGAATATTAACCTTGCTCTCTGAGTGTTCAAGTGACATCTCCCGCCTGCTTCAGAAGAGGGTCCAATTTCTGAGATCTGCCAGGTGATGACATGAGGTAATCCACTGACCTTTATCAGGCATTCTGTGCAGGACGTAACCACCAGTGCTCGTTCCAGTTTTGGGAAAGCAGTACTATAATCACTATTCGATCTATGCAGCTGAAATTCCTAATTCTCGTTGTCCAAGGAAGACGGTTGCCTGTGGGGAAAGGAACAGAGGGGGCAGGGGGAATCATCAGCACTGGCACATATGTGAAAAAGAAAAAATAGTCATTACTTACCCTATGATAACTATGTTCCTTCCAATTACTGTTGTAATCAATATGGATCCTGTGGCCAAGCTTGTCTTGTTTTTCACAGTCCTCAGCAATACAGACTTTGAATTGTAAAGCTGCTGCTGATACAGGGTCGTAGCTACCCTGACCTTTACCCAGTACAATGGGAATTCATGTGTATGATTCTAATAGACTATTAAAAATAAAATAGTGATTGTCTTGCATGTATATATAGATATACGCCTACAGTCCATAGTGACTACAGTGTTTCAGAGAATCAACTACCTTGGAGTACATACCTGTTGTTTATTTTATGCTTCTATTTTACTGGAATATTTATAATATATTGTCAGTGTATTACAAAATGGGTCTTGTTGCCATGACAAATTAGCCTTTTTAAGTGGTGAATTTCCTGCACCTTCTAAAATAATTTTCTTGAAATACTTGCTGTTTTTATTATTGGCGCTTACTTTAATTACCATTTAGAAATGAACGTAATGGGAGGTACAACAGATTATCATTACTTATATGTTCAGCAGTTAAATTCATAGCTTGAAAACCAAATGTAACAAAATGCCCCACAGCTCTTTAACACTTTGCTTAATACAGTTGTAGAAAAACCTTAATTCATGTTTATACAATCAGCTGTGGAGTGTTAAGGCTTCCAGGCAATGTGGTAGTTCACTAACACACCACCCATATGGGCTTTGTTTATCCTTTTAGGCATCATCTGGAGGGTCTAAACCCCCCACTTTTTAGGAAACAAGAGAGTAGCTGGAGAAGAAAGGTCCTTAAAAACATTCTAGTCCCTGCCTGGTCTTGGCATAATAGCCAAGATGTTTGTAAAATTGTTTGAGATGGTTGTAAAATTGCTTCTGCTTCTATACTGTGACTCAGTTAGGAGGAATTGGTTGAAGACAAAGGGAAGTCACCTTTTAATTTACCCAGCGTGTTCTCAGCTATATCTTGTGCCTTCTGAGAAAGACGCCTTTTGGTATTGAATACTCTGTTGTGGAAATCCACTGTAATGATCAGATAGAAATTTAGTCTTGACACAGGGTGCTGCATCCATGGAAAACACTGGAACCTGAAGTCCTTTTTACTAAATCTCTGTCTTTTACAAGATGCCAGCTATGCCATTTATTCCAACTGTTCTTCCAAAATGACTGACAGTTGAGTAAAATTCTTTCTTAGTGTCGACCCTTAATATTCCTAATTTTATATCCCTGTACTTGTACCAAGAGGTCATAGTCCTTAGCTGAGGTTATCATTTGGGAATGCTGTTATGTAACTGATACCTATGACCTCTTAATAAGCATCAGGAGCAAGAGATCGGGATCATTCTACAACATGCCCTGGGGGTACTTTCCCTTCAAGAAGGCAAGCTGGAACTGTTCAACTTTTTTCTTTCTTTCAGTTTTTTACCTTCGGGGGAAATTGATCGATTTGGAGATGATTATTCCATAATCTCCGAATTTTTCTCTTCTACACTGCAATGGGAACTCCTTGAAGTTTAAAGGGATGAGTCTCTTGTGTGCACTGTGGAATGAACCCAAGGAGTTTATGGGGACAGGAGTCCTTTTAGCACAGTTAGTGTAATTTTAGGCAAGTTTGAAACTAAAATACCAGGAGGATCTGTGGACAGGAAAGGGTAAATTTGTTATTAAATTTGTCTGACTAAGTGTGATCCCTTCTCTCAATGGGTGCTTTGTTTGGGATTTATTTCCTGTGGGAAGAAAGTGGGGTTTTCCCAAAAATGTAGACAAATGAAAGACATGGTAGAACTGAGAGTTATCATTGAAACTAACTATAAAAGGTGAACTGGCAGTCAACTTCTGAAATATTCAAACTTTTCAAGTATTTGTCATGGATTTAGTAATGACATGAAACACTGGAACTTCATCTGTGAAATTTTGGTTCAAATCAAAAACATGTTGTTATACATATACAAGTAAAGTGATTTAATATTTTTGTCTAATATTTCTGAAGAATATAAAATGCAGGAAATTATTTTGCCTTTATGTAAAAATGAGGAAAGTATGCTTTCAGGACAGGGAATGGGCTGGAACCTGTCAAGATGTCTTTTGAAATAGAGCTCTATAAAAGATAGCGCCATGGATTGGCACTTAGTCGATATGTATAATATATGGGAATTAGTTTTAAATTTCATAAAAATACCTGCCACTGGTTTATTACCTCCCTCACCGTGACCAGAACTGGTGTCTCTCGTTTGTTTTACTGCTGGATCCCAGCAGGAAGTGCAGTCTAATGACTGAAGGAAGGTTGGGTGACTCATGCGGGGGAGGCTGGAGAAGGGTCAAGTTTTTCAAGTACTTTGCAAGGCTTCTACCAGCTGTAAAAGCAAAGCACAGGGAAATGAAACTGGTAGTTGTTAATTCACCTTTCTCTGACAAATGCAGGCTTCAGCATGAGTGCATAACACATCAGTTTTACCATTAACACATTAATTAACATCATTAATTTTTCATGTGTATGTGTTTATTTCTTATTGTTATTATCCGACTTCAGTACATGGCCAGGAATGATGCTTGGATTTTTGCAAAACAATGAGCATGTTCGAGTTTTCCTGTAAATTCAGTTTCTAAGCAACACATCTTTGTCCTGAACTATTTTAATGTGTCAATAACCATAGGTTTCTGTATGATTCTAATTATTCTTCTAAACTGCCTTTGAAATACTTTAAACAGGTTGAATATTTGCTCCTTCAGTTTTGTTATGATTAGAATATTGTGTATTACAGGATAATCTTTTCTTCACAGGCATCTGTCAAGCCTGACTGGAGAATGTTCTTCAATTTTTGTCCATAGGTTGTTGTCCATAATCTTTGCTTCACTGAAGCCAGTGGAAAAGTCATTATTATGTTTGCAATGGACAGGATTTCTACTAGTGAGTTCAAATTCTCATTCTGTTTCTCTCAAGATTTTTCTCCTTGGCACCTTGATCTCTGCCTTTCTATTGTTCTGTCATTTTAAAATAGTCAGGGCTTAACTAACTTATTTTCAAACAGCACTTCCCAAAGAAGTGACAGGCCATGGTATTAACCACAGTTATTTGCAAATAGTTTCCCATGGCAGGTAAGTTTGAAAGTAGAAAAGCTTCCCCTGTCTGCCATGATACCAGGCACTCCCTGGTAAAACAAAGGCTGAGGAAATGGAACAATGCAGTTTATCTTATTAAAATTAGATTCTGCCTCTTCTGTGACTCTCTCTGCCTGCCGCTGTCGTTGATTTTTATCTTGTTATTTACTGTACTTGCTACTGAGACTACTTTTCTGTCCTTGTTATCGCTATACTTTCCATTCTTTTACTGAGGGTTTCTGGAGTTGTGCTTTTATTTCTATTGCCTTTTTCACTATCAGCAGGTCAGGTAACACTGCAGTTCTCCCTTTGGCTGAGAAGGGTGGGAATGATTTTCTGTGGTGCTGGAATATCCCACTGCTTCTCCTTCTCATCTGTTCTCCCTCCTTTTGCACTCCACTTTTCTATTGTTTGTTCCCTTTTTCCTCTACAATATCTAGAGTAGTGCTACTATTCCTACTGAGTACTTCAGTATTTCAGCAAGAATAGCAGAGTGAAATTCAGTCAAAACACTTGGTTTTTCATTCTACAGCCTCTGCTGGACTTGATGATGCTTTTTATAGGAACCAAGAATATAGCTGCAACCTCAGGTCTACAGCCCATTTTGTTATTTGCACAGTCATCCATTGCAACAGTTTCATTCTTGATTTGATAACTTTTTAATTATTTTTGTAAATGCTCCAGCTTTTGTATAATGTTTCTTTAGGAATATAGCATTGTGGATACCACTGAATGTATCACAAGTTCCCAAGTGGTAGGACAATAGCATGGGACAAAAGAGCGTTTGGAATTCCACAGAGCATATGTTTTTTTGTCAGTGCAGGCACAGCTGGCGCTGACATACTGTTGAGGGTGAGTTTGTGGATACAGACTTGGCTTCATGAGAGGCATGGAGCCTTTTCCATTGCATTTCTGTTGTTGGACAGTGCCTGAAGTGCCTAAAAAATTCTTGTGCAGTTCTCTTCTGTGGGCATGGGAAGAGGCCCAATACAAATTAAAGGCTGAATTCTAGCTCTTACAAAATTAATCATCTTGGATATGAAATCAAAGAGCGTCTCTGTATGCTGTGAGTCCCACAGATTTTTTTCATACAGTGGTTTTGAAACTGCACCTCAGTCAGTATCTGTGAGGGTAGTGAACAGGGCTATGATGAATACATGTTCACTGAGTCAGAATTGTTCTTCGCTTGGGGGAAACCTTATGTTTTATATACCTGTAAGAATCGCACAAGGCCTTTCATACTCTAAGTTCCAAAATTTTTTAACAACTATTTACCTACAGTAGCATGAAATGTAGCCAGCTTTGCAGAAGACAGCAGCTAACACCCCTGAGACAATAGTAAGGGGAGACAGGAAACTCTGTCCAGGAATAATGTGGCAAGCCTACTGCTCCTGTGAAAAATGCCACAGGGTCTCAGTGTCCACAAAAAGCACCACAACTTTCGAGATGCGAGTGGGTGGATTATTCCACATGCACATTGTCAAAACCTGACTGATGCTTTGTAGTGCTCATGGGAAATTCCATGTTTCCAAATGGTATGGCTCTTCTTTGTCACCTCTTCGTTTCAGAGGGAACTGGCAGTGCAGGCTCTTTTACCATGCACAGAGGGAGGCTGGCCCTGATAACCCAGCCTCAGCTGGGGAAACCATTCTGCTTCCAAGGGCTTTTGGTCCCAGACATCCTGAGTCAAGGGGGTGAGGAAGTGGCTCAGAGCAGCATTCAACCCTAAAGTCATATTCTGGCCCTCCCTTGTCTCCTTATGTCTACTCTCTGGGAGCTCTAGCACAATATTGTGACTTGTGAGCCCAGAGGGTTGACTGTGTGGCAGACGCTTAAGGTAATTATGGGCTTACTTATACATTTTGCTGTCAAATTACGTAATTTTTGATAGAGGGCATAATGTATGCTTTCTAATGCACAGTCATGGAAGCTTGGGGTTCTGCCTCTTATTACATAGCTTAAAAATCAAACCACGTGTTTTAACAGAGCCCAGAACAATCTCCATAAAATGTGTGCAGCATTCCACCCTTTCCTTCCTTAACATTCCCGGATATATAAATACAGGATACTCTGTGGAAGAAAAGTTTGGATTTGAAACCTTTAACTGGGGTACGTGGAATGTGTTTACCAAACCATGGAAACTATCAGGTGTACAGGAAATGTTGTGTATGTAAGCAGTCAATATGCTCTTAGTGAATTGAGACATGGAATAATCATTCTTCCATCAGCCAAGTGCAGTAAATGTGGTTTGCAATCCAAATGTTATTTGCATAGTTTATAGGCTTGCCAGCTATTTTCTTAATGAAGTATATAGTTTTATCAGAACTTTATGCCTACTTCTGGGGAGGGGGAATGGGAAGAGCAGAAAACAACATCTTTTACAAACAAATGAAAAAGAAAATTTAATTATTTTGTTATTGATTAAAAATACGTTTTCATTATGGTTGCATTTGGTGATACTGGAACTGAAGAAATTTTACTTTGAATGTAAAAATGGTTGTTAACATTTCCTCTGCTCCCATGGAAGTGTCCTTTCTTTGGATGAAAGAGATTTTTCAGCAAGCATCTTTTTCTTAAGAAGTTATTGCAACTTCTGTGTGGCTGTAAGTTGTTCTCTGTAGTATCCTCTTTCTCCTTCATTCTTATACATTGCTTAAAATGCTAGGTAAAAGATTCTTCTTTCTTACTGGTTCTCAATGAGCAGTTAAATCACATTGAAAGAAGAGTAATTGCATGTTAATTAGATTGCATATTAGCTTTAGGGACATGGCTCCAGTACAGAACTCTGTAGGTGTCTTTTGTATAGTAACATTTGCCTGTAAAGGTGTTTTATGTTAAAATTCCAGTATAATTATATTGTATGTTTCAATTAAAAATATATTTCTCAATTAGCATTTTTGGTAGCATTTCACCTATAAGAAACATGGACAGTCTTTTTTTCCCCTCAAGAAACTGTCCATCATCTCCAAAAAGTATCTATATTTGTACATGGATGCCTACACTGGTGAAATGCTTTGAAAATAGCACGTGTAATGTTATATTATTGTGTAAGTAAAGACTGCAGCACTCCCATTTTCCAGCCCTTATGGGCACAATCAGGTGTACCATATTTTAAGAAACACTAAGCCTGTCTGAGCAAAATGCCTGCAGGATCTTATACTTCTCCCTCTATTTCTACGGTTTTTGCCTTCTTTTTTTTTTTTGTTTTAACACAGACCTGGCTCAGATTTATGTAGTTCATTTGAAGTTCATGTAGTGAGTGTATTAATCATTCAAAGACTGATAGCTACATAAAGTTATTTTACCTTAAAACTTGCTACTCCAAAACTGATCTCATGAGTCATCTTCTGTTCTTTGGCACGATCCTTTTGTACCCAGTCTGCACTGTTTTCTATGAGCTGGAGCAGAAGGGAGGAAAGAACAAAATTACTATTTCCAATCTAAGACATACTTGGTGACTTGTTTTCTCCCTGATATTTAAAATTAGACCTGTTCACAAAGCCTACTTTCTCAGCATTACCACAACTACCACTGTTTTCTCTAAGCTGAGGATGCATAAAGGAATTACCCCCAGACTGAAAGCTAGTAAACTTCAAACTAGAATTTACCTTTACAGGTAAAGGTAAGTAATTCCACAGAATATTAACCTTCTTCACATTGCCTCATTATTCAAGGCTGGGTCTTTCTAACTCCTTTTCATCACCCCAAAGTTCTGATTAATTTTGAAAATTTCTTACCTTTCTTCCATTCTGTATTACATTTGCTTAGAATATAGAAGGTACTTGTGCTGGTAGAAAGGGACTGATGTGTGTTTGCTATGCCAAGTTTTTTTAAAAGAAACTTACGAGTAGTAGAAATCCATTAATCAAAAACTATTGTTTCTTGTTTTAAGGATTTTTGTGTTATGATTAGTTGTCTGTCCTTTCAGTAGATTCGAAAATGAAACAACCAACATGGTTATTCAATACAGACTTGAGGAAGAAAGTGAGGAAATGTTTCTATTTAATTGTTGACAAGAAAATTAATGAAAGCCGTTGCTCCCTCATGAAGAAAATAGGTTTAAAGTCCACTCATTTCTTCCATTGTTAAACTATGAGTAGATTTCAAGCTATTTAAAATTACTGATCCTGAAAAGCCAACCTACATGAAAAAGGTTCAGAGAATTCATAGTGGAATCTGGAGGGGACCAGGTGAGGATGTATCGATGAGTTAGACAAATTACTGTTACTTTTCATACATAGTGACTTACTTATTCTTACTCACATCAGAATCCTCTGCTTTGTGTAGATAATTAGTAACTTTAATGTTTTCATCCAGAGAAAGGCATACAACCATACAGCTTTTTTTTTTTTTTTAATAATTTTGAACTTCCTTTTTGCAATGATTGGTGAAGAAATACTGTGTGTCTCTCTTAAATGCTGCCTGTCTGGGCTTTAGCTCCTGATGTGACAGTACTTTTTTGCCTTAAGCCTTTGGTGTATTTATCCTCACAGTGTCTCAGAAAGCTTATGAATATCTAAGGATGATTAAAAATTAAATAAAAAATGAACTTAATTACTTAAGGTGAGATACTCATGAGGTCATGATCCTGAAACACTCTGTTTCCCAAAAAGACGCCTTTCTGGCACATTTAGTGGTCTCTTCTCTTGTTAGGGGCCCAGAACTACCAGTTTTCTCCAAGCTGAGTAAGCATAAAAAAATTATTTGTAGACTGAAAAGCAGTAAACTTCAGACAAGAATTTAACTTTACAGGCACAAGTAAGTAATTTCATTGACTATTAGCATTCTCCACATTGCTTTGTTCTTTTGACCATCCCACAGTCTAACACTTTTCACCACCTCTTCCAGGCCATCAGGGAAGGAAACTTTTGCATATGAAGTGAAATGATATATCAGGAAATTATTACTCAGGAATGCTCCATTCCAAATTTTGGGCATTGAGATGCACAGATTATTTTAAAAGGAAAAGTAACACACAAGAAAGACATAACAATAAGTCTGCCTTGCCTGTTCAGTTCATTTTTAAATAGCATTATGCAGTTAAAGTGCAGGAAAGTGCAGCTGGAGATCCTCTGTTAGAGCTATGAGGAACTGATGATGTGGAGGGAAGGTTCTTTATTCAGTGGTGTTGCATTTCTCACTGTTGTTTGTCCTTTCCCCCTTGGCTTAAGGGGGGGAAGAGGAATATATGGCACTCCAGGATTAAATTAGTGATACAAGGCAGGCCTTATTTAATTAGAATTGTAAGTTAGGCTTTCCCTTTTACGACTAATGCCAATTAATACTGTTACAGATATGCAAGTCATGGTGCATGCATATACAACCAATCATTCCCACAACAGATTTCCATACAGCTTTAAAACTGAAACTGTAAAACATGGTTTCCACGTTGTCCTTTTCCCATGACAGTTTACACCATTGTATTTGGGATAAAAATTGAATTCTTGTGACTCTGAATTTAAATTTTGTTGAACTTGACTGAGAATATCTGGAGGTATAAAATTTGGACAAACACTGATTTGCTACATGCTTATATGTTGATTTAAATACTCGGTCCTATCCATCAAAGCTTCTATTTTAGAAAACATTTTCTGTGTATCTTCGTGAAAAGTATAGCAAGCTCTTATATAAATGCCTATTGCTTATAGAATTGTATTCAGAAGCGGTCTCTTATCTGAGTTCTCAAATACCTATCTCAGCAACTCTAAAGTGAAGAATGAGGCTTTAAAGATTAGAGGCTAACATCTGTTAAGTCTGGCTGTTTTGCATATCTATATACCATATAAATTTGTCCAAATGATTTGAAAATAGGTATGCATAAAAGTATAACCAACATTTAGTTTACTGACCATAATGTGCTACTCATTGAAACAAGATTATGACTTGCAAACGGATCTCCACTCTTAAGTAATTTTTCAGATGTGTAAAAAGTCTCCTCTGGAAGAAATGAAAGGATGGCAAATAGTGTTGAGTAAGGTGAAGTGGATAACATGATTGCTAAAATCTTTAATTGCTTAATAAATATCTTAATAGCTGAAAGGATGCAGAGGTGTCTGAGATCCATGTCTCTCACTGAAAGCTAACAAGACAGTCCTCTGCTCTTTCACCCTCATTACCACTCCAGTTTAATTTGTGAAACTTACAAGATTTAAGTATTGGCATGAGTAAATGTGACTGGACAAAACAGTAAACAGGAGCATGTCTCTGTGGTTTTAAGTAAGTGATGCTAAAAGCAGAACTAGCATCCAAAATGAGGGAACAGAACTTTAGATTTCAGTGTAGCCACTTCAACATACATAGAGATTAAAATTTTCTCTAGAAGTAGCAGTTAGGTATTACTGTGGCAGCTTTCTTCAGCCTTTCATTTGCTGTTACTTATTGCTGTTAGCTAGAGGAAGTGAAGAAGGAAATACCTGAGGAAAGGGCCTTGTGCCTAGTGTAATAATCAGATTAGTTTGGGAACCTAGGCTATATCTGTTCAGAAACTCTTAATGCATAGTATGCATGTTTAGTTATGTTACACGTCCTTTAGAGGAAGGCTGAGCATGAGCAAATAATGAATGTTTAGGCCCCTGTATTGCTGAAGTTACCCAGAATTTTGCATTGTGGTCTGGATATCAAAAGGGACGAGGGTGATTAAGAAGGAAAGCTTATTGCATAGACTGGAGTAGAATGGACCACTGTGCAAAGATTCTTGCAGTAGTGAGCAGTAAGTGTGTTATGTCTGCATTGTATGGTGTAATGCCATGCACACAGTTCAGCTCTCTAAGACAGTTGTATTCACTTTCGAGTAAACAGCTTCTCTTTCTCAGGATGCCACTTCAGTTCCGGGGCTGGCAAGATCCCCAGTAGCTTGGGCATTTCATGTTTGCTTTAATGCACAGTGTGCAAGTGCCAAGTCTGTATTTGATTTGCAAAGGACAGAAATGTACTGGTTTCTGCTTAATTTTCCTTGTTGATGTTGTATGTTGTCTCCATGGTGTGACAGTCCTTTGGTAGAGTCAACTCTTTGAAATACAAATTTCTGTAGAAAACAGTAGTTTCTTACCTCTGTCCTCCGAACTTGGCAGATGCCAGAATCCAAGTGACAGAGGCTTCATCGTGGAAGGCAGAGGTGCAATTTGTTTCCAGTGCGTTGCTCATCCTGTAGAACTTGTCTGTTCACTATTGGCCTGCTGCAAGTCACAGGAGTGTACGGGTACCTTTCTGTACAGGGGAACAGGTTTCTCTCTGTTAGCAGTACTTCTGTGTGTCACACCCTCATTACAATGTGTTTCATTTTATATTCCATTTTCCTTGTTAATTTGATCCTGTCAGTAGTTAAAACCAGGTAATTTGATCCAGAAATGATGTGAATCATCTATGGAGAATTGAAGCGTACAGAAATTTAACACGAGAGAGAGACCTGTCTTGCACCTGTTTTTTTGCACTAGTATACAGTGACCCTAGAGAAGTTAAACAAGGAATTTTCTTTTGAAAGAGAAGGCAGAAATTCTGCATTATATTAAGGAGAAAAGAGCCTCAGGGAGGATCTTTCAATCACTGTGAGCTGACAAAAGGCTCCAGAGCAGCACAGTCCACTTTTAGTGTCATGTTGAAGAATGGAGACACAGTTCAAGGGTGTGCTATTAGTATCACCAACCCAAACTTCAAGTGTGCATGTGATGGAAAGGACCCTGCTGCAGACAGCTAGTTCATCTGCTGAGTGGTAGTAACATGAGAATAGTAACAGGTCATTTTGTGAGATCTTGTTAAAGTTACAGCTCAAAAAATTCCTCATGAAATTCTACTCACTGGGTTTTTTTATCATTATTTTTAAGCTGAAGCATGCGGCCTGTTTTTTAAATATAGAGAATGAAAACAAAAGAGAACAGTCAAGAGAAGCATAGGCACTGCTGTCATCTTTATTATTACCCTGTGCCTCACTCAGGTGGTGTTCACAGTTACCTGGACTACTATCAGACTCATGCCTCGAGGACATCTACAGTGCTCATGAGACAGGGCTTTATAGAGCAGACTCACACAGCACTCTGTTTCAGAAATGAAGTGATTGCTGGCCAGGAGAAATGAAAAGGGAGCATTACATTAATTCCCACTGCAAATGTGATCTGGACCAACAAGCTGTAACCTCCACTGACAAGAAAATTATCCTTGCAACTGTGTTTTAAGGGGAAAAAGCATTTTTGGATAAGATGTAAGGCAGTTTCTCTTTGGAGGTGTGCGGGATGGCCATGTTACAAGGGACAGGGTGAAGCTCTGGAGTGGGAAACCACAGAAGGGTTCTAGTTAACAACTTTTTGAGGCATCCATGTGTCATTCATCAAACTTGCCTTTTGTCTGTCTGAAAGCAGAATAAACAAAGGAGATGGGCTCCTACATCGTTCTTCTCAGTGAAGTAGATAATCTTGGTTCACTGAGCAGAATATAAAAACAAGTCATTCTCGATGGCATATGCTATAATGAATGCTTGCTTTTGAATGTCTGAGGAGAGCACCCCCTCCCCTCAAAGCCACAGTCTGAGTATGACACCCGCAGCTTCCATGACCGAAGAGGCTGAGAAAAATGTTTTAAGGGAGGAAATCTTGATGGCGCATCAAGGTAGGCGTTTATAAACTGTCATGACAAAAAGCCCTGTGTGAGAACAAATAAATACATGAGCTTGTTTTTGCAATTTATAAAACTGCGTTTACCATGGTTCATAAAAATGGGAGCAGTAATTAGGATCAGTATGCAAATGCTATTTAAACTCTCCGCAATTATTCCCTACCTCAGCTATAGCTTTCTTCCCCATTTTCTTTTCTCCTCCAGCACACTTCAGCCAAAACACAACCCACACCAAATTGGCCCTGCAGCATCAAATCTGACAGATCTAAACTGTACTAAAATGAGGGAAACTGAATTCATGAAGTTGGAGATTTTATACAGGGCACCTGCCAGCTTTTCAGAAGCTAAACCAGAGGAGTGTTCTCTTAGTAAAGCACCTCAGGAGACCTGTCCTCTGTCATGTATAGGTTCCACATTAAGTAAGATTAGTGGATGAGAATAGTATTGTAAAGGATGGCTGAAAGGAATCTGAGGGTCAAAGTGGATGACAAAACAGAGCAATAAAGTTCTTGTATAAAACAGTAGTGGCATTTCTCCATCTTTCATCAGCAAAAGTTTTGAAGTGCTCTAAAGATGAAATTCTGTAGGAGAATAAAATGGTGATCTATACTTCACTCTGTAGATCCAACCTTGAGAGCCTCTGACATAACACAAAAAGGTTGTTTGGACATTGGTTTTATCTGGATGGCCCAAAACATAGAAACCCAGGAGGACCACAGTACATCACCACAGAGTTCAGGCACGTTTGCTCCTCTTCAAAGAGTCTGTGTCATCTTTCTGTGCCTCTGGTAACTAACCATGATTCACTGCCAGTAGTACACTGGTCTGGGTGTTGGATGGTTCATCTTCACCTCAGTCTTGGTTCTGGCAAAACACACATAAATGCTTTGGTGCCACCAACAGAAACCAGAAGAATGTGAGTCTGGCAGCTATTTCTTCATGCACAGAGTCACCAGGAAGGATAATGTCAGGAAACTGTGTGGCACCCCACAAGAAAGCGCTCTTGGGTGTACAAGCAGTAGTCATCTTAGGGCAAAAACAATACATGGAGTCACTGCATGACTCCATACATTACTTCCTCTGTGCCCATGGGACCACAGATGAGTCAGCAACAGTTCATGCTTTGCAGTAACAAAAGTAGCTGACAATTGTAACAAAATCAGTATGGATGCTTGGTTCTCATCCAGGGCCAGCGGGAGGTTCTCAACCAACAAAGCCAATGCAGTCTAGTCTATCAGGACATCTGTTGCTTATGAGGGGAGTATTGTAAACAAAGAACAGCCCTTTCTTCTTGTTTTATCTGCTCATTAACAATGTGATGCCTTGTGAACCATAAACATACAGCTTGTGTTAGTTACTGGCTTTGGTGCTGATTATAGTGTTGTCGGATAGGAAGCTGCCTCTTTTCAGATACTTGCAGTGTTGTTGCAAGTCAGGAGTGGAGCTGCATCACTGAGGTGACCAACTATTTTAGGATATGATACCACTCATGGTTGGTTTTCAAACTCCATAGAAAATTCCCTCTGAAAGGGAACACTGAAACCTGTAAAGCCTATACTGAAAAACAAAAAGCCATGACTGTGTTACGCCATAGGGAGACCATATGAGAGACTGAGGCTGTCACCAAAATGTGGTGCAGGATATTTTTTAAATGAAAAATTCCAAGAGATCATGGGAAGCAGGTGATGCCATAATGCAGAGAAAAGGTCCCTCCTATCCCTCCCAACTGGTGGAAAAACCTTGTCCCTGAACTCCTTAGTATGTGATTGATTTAACCCTCAAGGTGTGGGGGAACACTACGACCAGGCATCCAGGGTGAGAGGAGAGCTTCCCTCCCACAGTTATGCAAATAGTGGCCAATCTTTGCAAGAAGATGACATAAAAGCCTTGTAAGTTGTGCATCAAAGAGAAGGATTAAATCCTGCGTGGTTCTGCCAGATGTCCACTTAAGTCTCTGAATCATGGAAAAGAATCATGCGAAAGAATCATGGAAAGCTGGAGTGGTTTTTTTTTAAGTGCTATAATGTTCACAAACAAGAATAAGTCACTTCTCAAGCCCCATCTCAACTCTTGTGCCCAGGCAGGAGAGATCACACATTTTTCACCATCCTTTTTCTCCTCCAGATGGATTCAGCTAGATGAACAGAATAAGCATAGTCTTAGAGGGGGATTTTATTGTTAGGCAATAGGAGATAGGACCAAATCTCTCCAGAGTTTCATTGTGATGATCTACCTCTTCACCAAATTCCTTTGAAAAATCCTATTTCCGTTGCATTGTTCCCCTTTACTTGGCATTTGCTGTCTGGGTTTTGCTGTGATTTATGTAATAACTTGAAAGCAAACTGCACCACAATCTTTAGAGGGTTAAATATTCAGTGTTGGTGTATGAGTCCCTTTGACCCCAGTAAGACTTCTGCTCGTGCAAGAGTAGGGAGTACAGCCTTGTCTCTGGCAGCCCTCAGGCAGTAGTTAGGATTTGTTCTAATTAATGGAGTCTCTAGTAGGAATTATTCTGCATTTCCCAAATACGTAACGAATGAGTTCTCCTGTTAGTTCGTTGTTCTGCTTTAATAGGGCTTTCAAACATTTCCTCTAGGCTTTCAGAGGAGAAGTTGTTTCAAGTGCATTATTCTGTATTTTAGGCTGTGGTCATCATTGCATTCTTTCTAATCAAAGTACTTTTTTGGTTATTGTTTATATCCATAAACTACAGACAGCATGCAGTACATAGATTTGGCTGCTTTTCCATAGACACTCTGAAAATGGTAAGCAAAATTGCTTTTCATTTTCTCTGACAGCCAGTTTTAATTTTATTCATTATTTTATCAGATTATATAACATTTCTGTTGTCTGCATCTGTCTTCTGACTGCTTTCTTCTCTCTTCCTTTTTCTCCCATTATGTTTATGCCGAAAATATGAAAACAACAATAAAGAAGAGA
>VZTH01004387.1:1124854-1157354 GCA_013397815.1 Aleadryas rufinucha | reverse complement strand
AGTACACTCTGAAACTAGCAAATTATCTGTAATAGTAGGAAAGGCAGGAAGGGCGCTTAAGAGTACAGGGTGTATGTTGTGTGCACTAGGTGCAGCATGAAGATAGAGAGAGGGATATTCTAAATTATCCCCTCCCTCACATGTCAGCGACACGGTATAGGGCTGGATTTCCCTGGGATCCATGCTGCAAGGTTGACACAGTGGCCACGAGCAGATTTCGGCTGCCTTTTACCCCTCTCTGAAGCGAGTGCTTCAGCACCTCTTCAGCAGAAGTGGGTTCTGCTGTGACTCTGTGAGTGACTCCAATGGCTGTATATTTATGCAAGGGGATAGCCCAGTAAACCGGGCAAGAAAGGGAGAATGTCAGATGAATGGACACCCGGTCCCCTCCCCTAATGCAGTCAACAGAAGTTTGTTCCTCAGACTCTTGCCAATAGAACCCCCCCAAATGACTCTGGCATTTTAAAGTAGCTTTGAATAATGGCTGAATGAAAGAAGGACCCTCTCTCTACTGTCTATTGTCTAGAAAATAAATAGAATTCAAATAATATATATATCCATCTTTGTTTCCTAATTTAAAGAATCAAAGGAACTGATGTTAGATTAATTTGTAAAGTTGCACTGAGATGACCGTATTGTATTGCCAAGTTTCCTTCTGGTTTCATACCAGAAAGAAAAAAATACTGTGTTTTTGATATTTTATACATATATATTTATCTTTGTCTCCTAATTTAAAGAATCAAAGGAACTGATGTTAGATTAATTTGTAAAGTTGCACTGAGATGACCGTATTGTATTGCCAAGTTTCCTTCTGGTTTCATACCAGAAAGAAAAAAATACTGTGTTTTTGATATTTTATATATATATATCCATCTTTGTCTCCTAATTTAAAGAATCAAAGGAACTGATGTTAGATTAATTTGTAAAGTTGCACTGAGATGACTGTATTGTATTGCCAAGTTTCCTTCTGGTTTCATACCAGAAAGAAAAAAATACTGTGTTTTTGATATTTTATATATATATATCCATCTTTGTCTCCTAATTTAAAGAATCAAAGGAACTGATGTTAGATTAATTTGTAAAGTTGCACTGAGATGACTGTATTGTATTGCCAAGTTTCCTTCTGGTTTCATACCAGAAAGAAAAAAATACTGTGTTTTTGATATTTTATGCATAGATGTAGTGATTATAGAAAGGGGGGGTGGGGGGGAATAATGTGAAGGAGATTTCCATTTATGCAGGAAATGCAGCGACAAGACCCTGAAAGGTGTGGCTGATGCGTGACCTTTTCTTGAGTTTTCTTCCTTGAGAGATTTAAGGGCAGGAAAGGTTGAAAAGCTGTTTAATGTTAAAGGAATTTTGGATATTGATGGTAGCAGGCAGTGGCCCTTTTATACACAGTGGAAGTTCTGGAAGATAGATGTAGCCTGATGTGAAAATCTTGTCACTTTGTGTAAGCTGGTGCTATCCATCCTTCAGCACTTTGCAGAGAATGTAGTTTTATGTTCATTTAATAATTATCCATTTTGGTTGTACTTGTCGGGGAGAGCTTCTTGAGCCCCATCAGTTTTTCAGAGAAGCACCACTCAAGCTCTTCTGCTGAAAATGTTTTTCCTTTCCTCCCTTCACTTCATTCCACTCTTCCCCTTATCGACACACTCATCAGTGCCAGAGCTCTTCAGTATTCAACTCCTGTCCTTTGTGAAGTGATTTTGCCCAGACACGTCTGGCTCAGGGTGAAGTGCCCTCCCCTGAGAGCACGCACTGCAGCCCCAGGTCGCCAGCACCATGAATACATTATTATCCCAATTTCCATCCTGTTGCCACGGCAGCACTTTTGGAGCTGCTGGGTTATTAAGTCGTACATCACTAATACCCTGATATGAGCAGAAGTTGGATTTAATATCGGCCTTTGATCAGATTACCTCCCAACAGTCAGCTGTCATTAGAAAATTCCTTTGCTCATTATACCCTTGGAGCTCTGGCCTGTGTAGAAAAGGGGTGGCAGGCCTGATACATGGAGGCAATTTCCAGCCTAGGCCTTGTATTGTACACTTAATTTATTTTCTGACCTTTTTGATATTTGGAAGATGCTGTACAACTCCCTCTCTCTCTCTTGCTCTCTTCTTCTCCTTGTGTGCATGTTCCTATGTATATGTGTAATATCTTTAGTTTTGTGGGGGTCTTTTTTTTTTTTTATTTTTGTCTCTTGCCAAGTGATACTGTACTTTGTAGGAGAGTGTCTGTTTTCTGCCTGTCCTCGGGTAATGTATAAAACATGGTGCTTCAGGTAGAGATGAAGGGTAAACTGATGTCCCCCTAAATGGCCAGCCTGTGTATGCACCTAACACTTCACTGAGCAATCTGTCAACATGTCAGCAACACATGTTTTATAAAAAGCCTCCAGTGGGAGCAAAGGCTCCTGCCAGGGCTTAGGAAATGCTTTGAATTCAGCAGATTTCTATTGCTGGAGTCCCCCGAGGTTCCTTTTACAATGCCTACATTTCAGAAATTTGAACTTGGGACCCTTAGGGGGTTCTCTCCGAATGCCTGAAAATGTAGAGTTATATTGTTGCGTGTCCCCAAGCGGTCTTTACTAATACCTGAATTCGGAGAAGCTGGAAATTACAGAGCTCCCCAGGGGGAGCTTTATCCACACCAGGAAGAAGAGAATAACTCTGCAGGGAGATTGCTTAATGCATTGCTGAAATAAAAGAATTTGAGAGAGATGGGTTGAAGTGGTCCTTTTACACTTCTTTTCTGGCCACTCCTTCGGCTTAGCTAAGTCCTTAAAGACAAAGTCAGGGTAAAGAAGCAGCTGGGCTTTTTTTAATGAAATTTTAGATGTGGCTTTTGAAACAGTGAGTTGACGCTTACGTGTGTGAGTGGATGTGCAGGCATACACACATCCTGAGACTGTTTCTGTTACATGTAAAAGTTTATTTTGCTTCTGTGGTGCATCCTTGTTTTTCCCTGTGTCCCTCTCCCTCAGACGCCTGAGCGTGCTTACCCTCTTGTGTTTCAGCCATCAGAAGTACTCCTGCTTGCAGTTTTCACACCATTGCTAACTTGACTTACGTTGCAGTTTGCCTGCCCACTTGCGTGGTGCCTTTTCCTGGAGCAGGCTTGCCTTCCTCCCAGACCAACAGGACGTGGCTGAGCCTTTTCCTGCTCAGAGTGTGCAGTGTTGGTGCTGACCCCCCCATCCTCCGTCTGTCCCTTGCCTTGGGGACAGTCTGTGCATGCCAAAGCCGGGCCAACCCCGCACACGTCCCAGATATGCTTCGCAAGGCAAGGGATAAATTATTTTTAAAAGCACCCTATGGTTACAGTAGGAGGCTTCATGTTATACCGGCCGTGCTTTTGCCAAGCTTCCAGGACAGCAGGAAAACGTGAAACCCAACTGTGTGCTTTTTGTCATCCCCAGAAAGGCAAAAAGCCTCTCTCCTTGCAGGCTGCTTTTCCAGATCTTTCCGTGGCCGGCTCTTGACACTGCATCGCCTGCCCCTACAGGGAGGGAGCCGGGGCTGGGCTGTTTCCCGCAGCCCCGGGGGACGCAGCCCTACCTCGGAGGCCGGCGCTGAGCCGTGTGCGGACAAAGAGGAGCGAGCGCTCGCACACGGCTCGGCCGGCCCGTGCAAAGCAGTTCCAGCTGTGGCTGCTCATGCATTTGGGGGAGGGGGAGGGAAGGCATCGCCTTGTGTTTTAGGTGTGGCTGCACGCATGGAGCCTGCTCGAAACGTTGCTTTTAACTTCCTTAGATGAGGGGAAAGAGATATAAGCAGTGAGTGATTCTCAGCTCAGGGAAATTCTAAGAGCATTTTAAAACCTAGAGTACAGTTTCAGGTGGAATTGGCATTTTGGTCTGTTTGGGGGGAGTATAGAAATAATTTCCCCCGCATTCTACAGGAAATCTTTTCCTCTGGCATTTCTCAGTAAATGGGGCAAACTCTGCACAGCATTTGGATTTGGTGGCCCTAAATGCTGTGAGCTTACAAAAGACACATCTCACTTTCAGAACGGGTGGCTTTTCCTAGTTTGCTGGGTGATTTTCTTTCTCGTTTTTCCTCCAGAAATGTATAAGGTGGCAAAATTAATTACACCAAGTGCAGGCGTGAAAGGTTTGATAGCGCATATGGTTTTAACTAATGCTTTTGCTGACGTGGCTGCTGTCCTCTGAAGGCTCTCTGTTTACTGTGGCAGAATAATTGACGATCAGGGGAGGCTTTTGATCACCCACAGAATAGTGGATGTTTGGGAAAGGCTAGGATGGAGAGGTTTGTGCCATTCAGAGATGAGAGAGCAGGAGCTGAGGCTGGTGTGTGTCTTCTGCAAAGAGACCTATTTAAAAATCAAACCTAAACTATTCTTGCCTTCCCAGAGTATGAAAGCCAGGTGGTATTTTTTTATCCTTAAGAAAAGTAATGAGAAGAACCTGCTTTTGATATTTGTAAGTGTAAGTCAAGCTGAGCCTCCTGCTATATTTTGGTAACACTTTCACTGGACAGAATGTTTGTCCTGTTCATTACAAAAGTGGTGCCAGCTGCCTGTCTGACAAAGCAAGTGTATTTAAAGTGCCTCACTGTGTGTTTAATGCATTTGAAGAAGGTGTTTTGTATTTTAAGTACTTATAGGCGTCCAGTGAAACATTTGCATCTGGCACCCTTTTTAAAAATAAAAGAGGAGACATTTTCTCTTCCATGTGGTGCCTTTCATGAAAATGCATCTGTCCTCTTCACTACCCATTATCGAAAAGAGAAAGGTTTTGTACTTTGGGATTTTTAATTTTTTTCCTATTTATTTTAGTTGTATTGGTAAGAAATGCATCTCTCATGAATAATGTCAGCAGGAGTTTCCCATTAAATGGTGTTGAGCATGTCATGGACAACTCGATTTAACTTTTAAATTTTCTATTGCCTCCTTAGGAAGGATCCAGATAGTGCATCAGCATAATCTTAAATTTATTTCCTGGGGAGGCCACATTTCTTGTTTTCCCAACCCCCAGCCCTGAGCACAAAGTCCTTCTCTTTTTCAGTGTATCTTCAGAGCAAAGTCAGCCTGCCAGATGGAGTGCTGCTGCGCTGGTTTCCCTCTCTCAGACACTGAAACACTTTATTTTTGAACCATACCCTGTCTCCCCTAAGGCTCAAAACTAAAAGACTAGTCTGAACCCTGATCTCTGACACGGTCGCATGATGCACTGCATCACTCCTAGCAGGCCAGTGTGTTGCGTTTTCCTCCTTTCCAAATGAGTGTAATGTCATTTCTTATCCTTTCTAAGATTTTCACCCCGGAGAAATGTGGTCAGGATTATTTAGAGGAGTTGAGTACAGCTCAGTTCTTTCAGTTTGACTCGGATGCACTAGGAATATGCAGTTGTGCGACCCTGTGTTCTTAACCAGAGTGTCTATTTAGAAGCCAGCAAAGAAAGACAAGCAAGGTTTCCACTGGAGAGAGGTTGCTTTCACAGCAATGCATCACTTCTGTGGCGGCAGGCAATGTCACTTGCCTTGTCTTCTAGCAGAAAAGGAAAAACAAGTCCAATTGCATCAAAGTGGAGAAGCAAAGCACAAGATATGTAAACTATTTTTTTCAGTTGTTAGTATTCCGGACTACTTAAGTAACCACTAATTAGTTTTTATTTCTTTCTAGTACTTGTTTCCTTTTTGTTGTTGTTGTTGTTTTTCAGCTTGGCACATGTGCTATGTCATAACCATGTGCTTGATTTGATGTCTACCCCTGGGCTCAAAGTAGGTGTTTGAGGAAGCAAAATGAAGTCATCATTTCTGTTTAGCTGGTTAGATATGCTATCAGGAAGACTCAACCACGTTTCCCACCTGACGGCGGTTGTGAAATGCGCGCACTTCTTGCTTTGTCAGCAGAGTAAATTTTAACTGAAAGAAAGAAAAAGAGAAATCCTGTTTGAACAGAGGCTGTGTTTTGTTTGTACAGTGTGCTGCCAGGCCAGAGTGGTGTTTCTTTTCTCAATGAAGCCAGTGTGTTGTATGAATGACTAAAGCTTTCAGCAGCCTCATCATATAATAGTATCATAAGTGATTGTCTCACCCATGCGTTAGAGCCTGCTCTGTCTCATAGCAGCTTCTCTGAATATTGACAATTTCCACAATAAAAGGAATCAATATGTAGAACAATGCAGAAACTTCTAAACCATAAAATTAAATTAAAAATTGCTGTCTGAACTGGAAACCCCACATAACACTTCACGGGGTACACGGTAGAGTTGTTTGTAGGACACTTGCTAGGCTCTTGAAGTTGTCACATTTCTAGTGATGGAAAAGTGACAACTAACAGGAAAATTTAAGGTTCCTTTCTCTGATCCTTTATGAATCAGCCTTCCATTTCACTGGGGGGTGTTTGTGTGGTTAGGGTAGGACTGCTTCCAGCAAAGCTCAGGGTTTGTTTCTGAGTCCTGCAAGTGGGAGTTTTTCCAGCCTCGTTTACTAGTCACGGCAGTTTGGGAGAAGTGCTTTTGTCTTACAAGGTAAGCAGTGGGCAACTGAGCTTGTTCCTGGTTTATTGAAACTCCCAAATACCAGCTGTGAGCAAGCTGAAGGAAAAAGACTCTTGTTTTGGCTTCTGCAATGTAGCAGCACCTCAGAAAGCTGCTTGGGCAGGTGCCTGCCTTCAGATAAATAAACAGTTTTCTCAACTTCATTGATTGTGTCACATCTGTTTGCCATTGCTGGGAGCTGATGTGAGGGTATCTCAAATAGAGGCTTAAGGTGTGATGTCCTCGTGTTTTAATCTAGACCTAATCTAGACCATTTAATCTAATTAATATGACCCGCATTCTGGTGTGGACCACATATTGTATTTTCAGGTGAAAGAGACATAAAGTCATAGAATTACAGAATCATTTAGGTTGGAAAAGACTTCTGAGAGCATCAAATCCAACATTCGTCTGATCACCACTTTGTCAACTAGACCATGGCACTAAGGGCCACGTCCAGTCTTTCCTTGAACACTTCCAGGGATGACGACTCCACCACATCCCTGGGCAGTCCATTCTGATATTTAACAACTTTCTCCATGAAGAAACTCCTCCTGATGTCCAACCTGAATCTCCCCTGGTGCAGCTTGAGGCAATGCCTCTCTCTGTTTTGTCATCATCCCCTTTTTTCTCCTCTCAGTGTTGCCACCTTTAATTAGTTTAGTTGTGAGGAGTGTCTGAAAGACATCAGTGATGTCTTGTTTGCTGCCCACCTGCAAGAGCAGCAGGCGCATGCACCCAAATGACAACTTACGTCGTGATAGAAGGGCAGTGAGAGTGTGCCCTTTTTGCTGCTTGTATTCTTGTCTGGTGTTCTCATTTATCAGTAACAAACTCATCTATGTTTGTGATTTCCTATGTCCTTGTTTCTTATGGTGGAATCATCTGGTGCTTAATGTGGTAGGAACATGGAGTAAATGTCCTGTTCTCGGGTTACTTTAGAGGAGACTGATTTCTTCACCCTGTCCTTCCCCATCCCCCTGCTCCACCCCCTTACGGTGCCAGTTGCCTAGAGTCTGCTGATGTACATCTAGGATGATTGGAGTTGGATCCTCAAGGAAGGCACTGAGAAAATAATTCTTTTCTACCTGGCTATCTATTTTCTCAGAATTTATAGGAACTTGATAGCATGTGGACTTTTTTCCCTGAGCGAGATTTAGTTGCAGTTAACCCATGGATCCAAAACTTATCAAGTTGGGTATACACAGGCAGGTGGATGCTGTCTGATAGCATTGGCTTCATTTTTTGGGGGAAGTTATTTAATTTCCTGCCTCAGAAGTGGTCCCAATCCAGAGTTCTGGGAATGGAATATTCCCTCAGCTGCAGTCCCTCGCTTCACTATTATCCTTTAGACCCCCAAAATGCAATGTTATCTGTCAGGTTGAAGAGCTCTGGATAGGAATCCCAGTGAAGCCCATCAGTGCCGCTTCTTAATCAGCTGCAGAAGTCACTGCTCAATGATGTGGAGCACCCCTTGCCCCATCCCTTGTGTGCAGAATCCAGCCTGGGATCTCTTGTGCAGCAGTGCCTAGTGTTAGGCAAACACATTTGTTTTGCACAGTGTAGAAGAGCAACAGAGCTGCTCATTGTCTGGCACATACCTTCTTCCTTGAGGCCCATATTTTGATCTCTGTGTCTCCTTTTAAAATGGCAAATCTGCACACTTCCAAAGTAATTTTACTTTACTGGAATAAGGGCTGCTGCTGCTTTTTCTATTTTTTTTTTTCTTAAATGTGGTATCATGTGTTGGAGTATTGTGTCACTGCAGTGTGTGACATTACACTGTAAAATATAAAGCTATAAAAGTCTGTAATTTATAAAACTATATTAGGTGCTTACTGTATGTATTATGGCCTTGTAATTCACCATCACCTATCATTTATTCTATATATAATTCCATTGAGAGTTTTGGTGACATTATAAAGGAAAAAAGTGTAGCTCAAGTGGCTTGTCATCAGAACCCCAAGACAGAATGTCCTTGTATTGCATTATATAATGTTTTTAGTATTATCCATAATGCAAGAATAAGAAATTTCTGCTTCACACAGTTCTAGTTTATGATCCAGGAATGTTACTTGTATCTGTCAAAATATACTGAGTGGGAGATGACACCAGGTGCTCCCACCATCTTGTTGAATACTTTGTATTAGATTGTCCTATTGTGTGCTTGTGTAACAAGGTCAAAACACCTAGTAAAAAGTTTTCCCAGCTTTGCACTGTGTGAGGCTTTGCTAACTTCAGCTGAAGAAGCAGCTAATTCGTTTGTTCCTGAACAAATTCCAAATCTTTCTAATCAGCAATTGTCAAATATACTTAAGGTCTTCCTTATGTTTGAAAACTGAGTAAGAGTATTTTACACTCACTGTTCAAAGTGCTCTGGAACTGCTATTATATTTATGATGTTTTAGAAAACATGGAATATCACAATCCATTTTTGGAAATGTTCTTAAAGTTAGTGAATTAAAACAATAACAGATTTTGTAATACATCTAAAATCACAAGCTCTATTTCTAAAGAAAAAAAGCAGTGAAGCTCTTCACTTGCAGCTGAAGAATTATGTGTAGTGTGGTTTGGATGAACTCACTGTCTGGCTCACCAGCTTAGTCTGATGTCTGTGCAACAGTTTTGGTACCTTCTTCATCAAATGTGCTGAAAGCCAGCATTGTCCCAGTTTCAACAGGAAGCATCAGTGCAGCTGAGTCTCTCTCCTTTGCTTTGTGAGTGTGCAGTGCCACCCCTTACTCAGGGATCTTCCAGTTGGACACTCAGCTTGTGTGAGCTGGGTGATGTTCTTGCCTTCCGCCACTGAATCACACAAAAGGAGAAGGGGTGTCTAAGTGAAGGACTGGAGACATCAGACTGTGGACTTGGTCAGTGGCAGGGTGTCTGAGGGGGATCTCTTTCAGCACTGACCCGTGGCATCCGGACACCAGGCAGCAGAAGCTGTTGGATGGTGGGGAGCACTCGCAGAGAGGTGGGGCTCAGCAACTGAGGTTTAGCACTCAGTGCTACATAGGAAATTCTTAAGCCATCACAACTTCTTTACTAAAACATAACACAGAAAGTTTTTAAAAACGGAAAAATGTTTGTGAAACTTTGTTGGAATTTTTGAAGGGGGAACAGAAAGGGTATAGTTCAACCAAAACCAATATTTTTTACAAATGTTTTTCTTGCAGCATAGTGGGACAGCTGTTTGCAGGGATGAACAGATCAGACTTATGGTATGGTTACAACCATTTTAATCAGAAAAGAAGAAGAGGGAGGAGGCAGGCAAGGAATGAGCCTGGAAGCCGACTGATTTCCCTTTAAATCACATTGTAATTTCTTTTTTGGCTAGTAAGTGACTTGAAAGTATTGGAAGATAAACAGCCTGAGCTAGGGCCTGGACTTCTGCCATGTGCTGGGCTCCTAATTAAGGGATGAAATTGCAAGATACCGTTCAATTTCACTGCAACTGTAGCTGGGTTTTGTGGGTCAGTAAAACAAATGAAAGGTTTTTTTCCTGTCCTGTTTGTGCACTTCAGATGCATCGGGCACAGCTATCCGTGTCAGCAGTGGTAGGACTTAGCCATACAATCCCTGCAAACTGATGGCAAGAATAGGCCTCTCTTTGAAAAGAAAACAAAATGCTTGTGGATGTTTAAGTTTTTGTGGAACTTCTCGGTTGAATAACTTGCCTTACCCTTTTTTTCTTTTTAACTCTTATATTAGCATTCAGCAGTGACTTAAAATCATAAAAACAGAACTATGGATTTTTATTAAGGGCTGAAATTTTTAAGTGCCCTGCAGAAAGCCTCACAATAGAAGAAAATTCAGATGACTGACTTTGTGGTTTTGAGTGCCTCTTGTATCCATTTTAATACAAATTTCCATTGCTTACACTGTTTTATTTTTGCCATGATGCTGTTGTATTTGTAGTTGTGCATTACCTACTGACTTGAACACTATCATTTTCTAAAATGCAGAGGTAAGGAAGTATATTTTGGTTTTGTACAATTTTCAGAATAAATTAAAAGGGAGGTAGTGTCAACCTGGGAATGATTTTCATAGCTTCATCCCACCCTGTAACAAGGTTTGAGAAGGTAGGAAAAAACCCACTGTCCTGTTAATTTTAATGTTACTTATCTTAGAGCAATAAAACACTATGAAAATTAAATAATGGACATATTTTTTTCTAAAACTTAAGCTCTTATCTACTATACTTGCTTAATACTTAGTTCTTTCTCTTTTCTTTGCCTTTTTCTTCATCGTTTGCTACTGTGGCAAACTCTTGTGATGTCATATAGAGTGGTAATTCAAGATCTCAGGCAGTACCAATGAACTGTGAATATGATGGAGTTGCAGAGGTATAAATGATGAGAGGTGGTCTTGTAAGCCCAGAAATTTTTTGGGATCACACCCTGAATCTGTCAATTAAATAGGCTTGCAAGAGACTGATTGTGTAATAATGATTTCACTCCACATCTAGTACAAACCATTTAAAAGTTGTCATATCGCAACCGCCTTTAAGTGAAGAAGTCTATGAAAATGTGGGAAAGTTAACTTGCTTTTGACAGAGATCCTTCCCTCCTCTCAACATAGTCTTAGGTGTCTTGCAAGCACCATCGAGGAAGCTTCATACAGGGTAGTGAGTTAAAACCTTATAACCGGAAAGACACTGTGATAAACACATCCACTTGATGTACAAATTTGAGATAGAAAAAGAATATTTTATAAAAACCTTTAACTAGCCATTAGAAGAGGCACTGTATGTTAAAACATAGGAAGTGGATGAAAGGCAGTTTTTGTGCCAACAATTCTTCACCCTGTTTGTTCAATTCATAAACATAACATTTATGGGAATTATGCAGGTAGAATGGACCCTTAAGTGCTCACCTCTCAAAACAACTAATTCTTCCCTTCTCTCTCTCTCTCAGATGTGTATGAACAGCTTTAAAGTGATATTTTACATTACTTAAAAATTATGTGAGTGTTTGTTGCTGTTGTGTAGGAAGGAAATAAATCATGGGCTTTTGTGGGATTTTAAATTCATCCCAGGAGTGAAGAGCTAATATCAAGGCCTTCACAACTGGGATTAATTTCATGTATCTCTCAGGAGTCCATTGGGTATTATCTTTATACATTATAAAAATGTGTTTTGATATGCTTTAAATTAGTATTTTTTTTTCTTGTCTGTGAAGCAGAGGAAGAGAGATGGTGTGTGTGAGATGGTGTGTGAGTGCATGTGTGTTGGATGACATGACTGACATGGGTGGAGAGCTGCTGAATCCAGGGCAATTAAGTGGATTGCTGTACAGTGTTGTTCCTGAGCATTACAAAGAGTAAAAGTGCAGTCGACACATGCAGACGTGATTCTGAAGAGGAAATTCACCCCACTCCAAGCATGTTCTTACTCTTATTTTATTCCCCTCAAAAGAACTTTCTTCTGCCACTGGAAGCCTATGGCTGAATGTCAGCCTTTGCACATCTTCACCATTCAGCAGCAGTTTCTGTGGACATCCTCTAGCAGATGCTGTCAATTCTTCACCTTTCTTTCATTCTACTGCCTCTGCCTTCATGGATCACTGCGTGTTTGCAGTGCGTATCGAAGAGAAGGGCAGAGTGGCAGAAGGAGGGCTCAGAGAGGTTCAGCTTCCCAGCTCCACAACATGGGTGATCTTCAGTCACCCAGCCCTGTGATCCTCACATGTTGCTGTGACCCTTTGCCCTTGTAGGCAGCAGCACAAGCTGACTAGACTCAAACCTGCCTTTTTCCTTTCTGTTTCTTTTTATTTTATTTTGAAATAATTTCTTAAAAAAAAAAAAAAGGAAGATAGGGTTAAGTCAGAATTGGTAATAGGGATGTGTGAGGTTTGGAAATTTGTACAATAGTTCAAAGAAACCTCAAGTACATTTGTGTGTGTGCTTATGTACACGTGTGCAATGGCATGTGAGCATTAGCAGTGGAGAAGCAGTTGCTAAAATGGTTGATCAGGCAAATAGCTTAAATATTTACTGAGGTTGTCGTGTCTCCTTCTGCCTGGTCATAAGTTTTAATCTGCCTGTGCTGGTTGTCTCATTAATTTAAGAGGATAGAATTTAGTGCAGTACTTTGTGGTTGCCCTGATTGCAGAATATCTCTTAGGCCAGAAGGAGAAAAAAGGTAAATAATATCTTTATAAGTGTGTATTCCTGTAATCTTTTAAATAATGCATGTATGTCAGGAAACCTGAAAAGTGCACTCTCCAAAAATTTTACTTCAAGGTCAGACAGAATCTTAATGTTCATCCTGTTTATACTAATTTTATCACTGTTGGGAATGGCAATTTTGCAAAATATATGCTTCACTGTATATGTCATTGTGATTTCAGTTCTTCAGTCACTTCAGTATTGCAGGCTTTTTCTTGGATAGTATTCTATTGGCAGAAGATTTAGTTTAGTTTTAGGTGTAATCTATTACATTGGTCTCTCTCTGGCTGTATCCTTCTTGGTATTCCCTTATTCCATTGCCTTGTTAGATGGACGGTTGGTTATCAGCAGAGATACCAACATATTTAAATACTTATGGTCTGCGCTAGATTTAATGTTAAATATGCAGCACAAAGTGTTCATTCTCAAGGTTCCTTCTTAAGTTCCACAATAGACTTTTAAATGCCACAAATCTGTGGAGCAGATAGCCTTCCCATCTGTCCATTGTGCCTCGTCCTACTTTGTATCGAAATTATGCCAATGGGAAGCCTGAAGAATTTTATGTGTAATCTCAAGAAAAAAACCACATCCATTTATTTTCTAAAACTAGTCCAAACACTTCAACTGTTGCAAATATGCCATGTATGGCAACAGTTTCCTCTTGTATTTGTGTAATTAAAATGCTCACTCAAAAGAGCACCTGAGTCACTTAGCAGTAATGTGTAAATGTGTTTTGGTGCACCTCACAGTTATTTAGCTGTGTGTCTGTGTGTTTGCATGTGTTGAGTTTTTCTCTTCCTGCAGGACTTCTTATACTTTCATTGGACAGGATGAAGTGTGCTACAAAATAAGCAGCTTATGTTTTATTTTTCTTGTTTAGTATGTGGCCCTGTGCCATACTTATTCCTTGCAACAGAAGCCTGGCACTTAAGTCAGATTAACTCATTTCTTCACGGGTTTTTCTGTTGCACTCATGATAGTTGTTGACTGATCTGCAAATATTCTCTATCGTATGAAGTGAGGTGCCATTATAATTCCCATTTTATCCATGGGGAACTGAGTCACCTTTATTAAAGGCATGCTGCTCAGAGTAAGGCACTGGCTTTTTTGAGAAGTATCCTTCATTAGCACTTTGTATGTTCATGACATCTCAGACCTTCCATTTATGCTTTATGGTAAAGCAGTTCCCTTCCTTCTTGTCCTCTGTCCTCCCTGTGTGCCAGCAGCAGGAACTGTCAGACAAATAGGAGATTTTTTTTGCCCAGGTTCATTTGTCTGTCTAGCATCACCATGGTCCTTGTAAGCAAGAGTGGTAAAAAAAGTCTTGTCCAGATTTGTGACGTGTTTACAGAGAAACCCATAGCAGTTTAGCTACCAAAAGCTAACAAATCTTTATTGAGTGCGCAGTGGGGTTTTTGTGTGTATTAATTTAGTCAGACCAGCACTGTTTTCTTTAGGAACAGTGAAAGGCTGTGGCTGATAGCAGACTGATTGTACAGCCAAATTTTAAGTCCTTTCTGTGAGGATGCAGTTTCCACAACTTCTCTGTTAAATGTCTTCAGACCTTTTTTTCTTTTTTCCTGAAAAAGATGACATGTTTTTCCAGACTTCTTACAGACACTTGAGCTGACTTCAAGTGAGCTTTCCAAAAAACCCAATGTAGACAACTCCTGAGACAGATATCTAGTATGAAAAATTACAGTCCAAATAGTTAAAATCTGGCAAAGTAATATAGAGCTGGAAAAAAAGATGTTATAGTCAGACATATTTGTGAGTCCTAGTTAAAGATGTCATTGTCTGCATATCTTACAGTATCTTTGGTTGTTACCAGCAATTATTTTTATTTCAATGCAAATCCCTTTTTTCAAGTTTGCATTGTGAGAAGTTACTGTGCTAAGGGTTAGGGAGATTTTTTAACCTTTCTTTTTTGGTACCTGTACTGAGAGACTGATTTAGGTACATAATCACAAATGAAATTAATTTACTAAGCTTAACTCAGCTTGCTCACTTCAATTACCAGAGATACCAGAATGGGTGTTACGCTTATGAGTCCTGTCCTGCTAATCGAATATTAGAATAGATTTATTTTCTGCTGTTAGCCAAGTGAAGTTTTCATGAGGTTAAATCTGGTAGTAACCTCCCCAACTAAGACATTTTCTCTATTCTTTACTTACTAACTAGTCAGAATTATACTTGGAAGCATTTCGCTTTATACATGAAATCAAACACAATTTATACAGTGTTAAAGAGTAAAAGAAAACCTGAATGCAGCAAACCCACAATTTCCTGTTGAGGCCATAAAACAGAAGAGCTGTCTGTGATTGCTTTCTCAGTGGCAGCATGGAAGGGATATGGCTATGCCAAATGAGTTGATGTTTATGGATATACTGGTCACAAACTCATATTTATGCAAGAGGTAGTTGGACAAAGCTGCTTTTAAATCCTAATGGCTATTGTTACAACTGTGAGCTGGAGGTTTGAGTAGTGATACTGTCTGCCTTAACCTCAGTTATTATTTCATCAGTGCAAGGACCTTCTGGGGCTTGTATGGGTGGATGAGTAGTTTTTCCATCAGACTGTGTATGTTTTAAAGTATTGGATTATGCATGGTCTTGTAGCTTCAATGACTAGGAAAGTGGTCACAAAGCAGTGTTAATAAAATACTTCAGAGAATAATTCATCATCAGTTATTATTTGTTTAGTGTTCTTCCATTTTTTGTGCAGGAGGAAGGAGAGAGAATAATGCCACTCTTTAACCTTGCTAACAAAAGGTATAGGTGCATGAGATACTGAAATGGTGTGCTTGCCTCTTAGGATGGTCGCAGTGTCTGAAGAGTCTACCTCCTGCAGCTTCCAAGCACACCCCCAGGTGCTCATGGGCTTTTCAGGCCTAGGGCTGTGTCTTTCAGCTGAACCCGACTGGACTGGCCACTTCCTTGATTGAAAGCAAATTCTAATGCTGTTCTGTGTGATGTACATGTTATTTTTTTCTCCATTCTTTTCTTACATGCTTTCTGAAGCAGGCTGGACCTTTCTAGGGTCTGTTGGTAAGGCTGACATCCTCAGCTGCAGATGGGGAGTGGGACCAGGCAGTGTATGTTTCAGATGTGTGCACTGATGATGAGACCCGATGCAGCATTTTATGAGCTTTGCTCAAATGTTTTCCGGGCTCTCCCTGGGCAGGCCTCACTTGTGTGAGGAGCATGTAGTGGCAGCCCTGGTTGCCCCTAGAACCCAGAGCAATCTAGTCACGTCAGGGTGGCACGGGGCCAAGCTAGTGATAGGCAAGGTTTTTATTAGCCTTGGGCGGGTCCTACCAACAGAGATACAGTGGAAATGCAGCTAACAGCACTGCTCAGTGTGACCGTGCCATCTTGGGCCAGGGCTGGATTGAGGGCCACCTCTGTCCTCCTGTAGTGGGTACTGGAGAAGCACTGTCAGCCTCTGCATGGTCCTTGACTAGCCCATATTCTGGAAGTGTTGGTGTCTCGAGGCATGGCCAGTCTTACTGTGCACCATGCAATAGAGAGACACACTGCTGTGGCTGAGGGATCTGGGGTTTGTTCCAAGGGCTGCCTCAGCAATGGCTCTCAAACAGCACATGAAAGAACAGAGGTGTCTGTGATGAGGCCTCCTGTGGCAAAAGTGATGGAACATAGCATTTGGCAGTTTGCTTCTTGGGTAAATCACAGCTCTGTGCCTCAGCTTCCTCATTTGTAAAATGGGGTTAGTGATACTGTCCTCCTCGTTAAAAAGCTCTTGGTATATGCTGATGAAAATACACACAGAGTGTTATTAAGCTAGGTATGATACATAAAAGCTAGGTTTTATTTTTGCTCTTACTTTCCCAAACTTTGATTTGCATTGGCATTTTCATCTTGTGCTTAGTACCAGTAAGTACTGAAATATATTTATTCAATAAGAATGGTTATGGAAGAAAGAGCTATACTTCTGACAAACTAAAAGGTGACTAAATCAAGATTTAGCTGCTTGGGAATTTTGCGCCTGAATTATAAGCACCTTAATATGGGGTTCATAATATAAATTCTTGAAGATCATTGAATACAAAAGAACATTCTGGGAGTTTCTGTCTCTGCTATGTAATCTAGGAGATAGTAAGTGTGTTGGGCAATACAGCATATTCAGAGAGAGTTGGAATAACCTCAAGACTCACATGAGGCTGATGAAAGAGGTCAGACTGTTCTCAGAAGTCCAAATTGAGCATCATAGTCAGGTTTGCAGACTTGCAGGGTCTCCACCAGCAGCTTTTTTGTGCTGCAGTGACCTCCTCCCCAAACTCTGCAAGCCACTAGTTGGGCATGAATGCAAGCAATGTCAGGAATTGTTTACCGAAGAGCATCGTAAAGAATATCCCCTGATCTCTGTCTGAGGACTGAAATGAAGGATTAGGTTCCTCATGTGAAGTCTTCTCAGACTGAGTAGTCAAGGGAGAGAGGCTCTGGACCAAGCAGTTCTCTGCTGTATATAAGCTGACAGACAACAGTGCTACATTCTCAGTCTTCCAGAAGTATTTTACTGAAAGTTTAAAATCATAAAGGTTTGAAATGCCCACATTACTATTGCAGTGCTCTACAGAGCATTGTAGATGGGTGCACTCCCTTTTATATTGTGTGTGTGTTGAGGTAATGTTCAGGGAGGTGAGGTCACTTGAATTTTCTTTTCCTCATACCCAAAATAGTCTTTTTTTCTCCATCTTGCTGAGAGCTCCTGTCAGTTTTACCTCTCCAGTGCCATTTCAAAAAACTCCAAAACCTAGCCAACACACTCAAATTAATAAAACCTAACATTTTGCTACTCTTAAACCTGCTAGAAGAGCTCTTTCATGGTTGACTGGGTGGCTCAGGTGGTTACTAAGGGAGGATACTTTTCTTCTCTTAGTCACCTGTTTGAGACTTTTCCAAGCTAAAAAATAATATTCATTATGCAATCGCATATGTTCATATCTCTGTTAAATGAGTTGTGCTGTCTCCGAGTCTTAAGGGACAAGAGCATATCAATCAGTCTTTTTCAAAGTGACCTTTATCTCCTTTTCCTCAGTGACCTACCACCCTATGACTGCTTGCATTTCTCAGTTCAAACACCTTTTTTCATAGAAGATAAAGCTCACAAGTTTGCATTTCCCAGGCTTACTGATGAGGTGGTATGTTTTTATTGTTGTTGAAACTGTCTATTCTCAAGGTAGCTTAACTGCTCTATACCCAAGTTCCTTCAGAACTCGTAGTTATATACCATGTGCACAAAGCACATTCCTTTTCTTTTTCTGTTTTTCTGTGCTTAATTTTTTCCCCTTACTAAAACATCATTTTTGATGTCTTGAAGAAATAGGTCAGGACTGAAATCAAAGAACAATAAGGCTGGAAGAGCCAAAAGAAAGCATCTCATCCAGGTCCTTCCAAGAGACTAGATCATACATATGTAGACAATCCCTGATTATTTTTTTTTTAATTGCCTTTGGAAATTTCCAGGGATGGGGTCCCAGAACTGGCTAAGGAAGGAAGCTTCTGTGTTTAGTTATTTTGAAATTTAGACCATATCTGACATGAGACTCCTTTGCTGAAAAAAAATAAAAGATTTTTTCATTTTTCTCCACTCAGAAAATTCATCTGTTTGTCTGAGGCAACCATGTACGTATTGGTACTGCCTCATCCCCACTCATGGTCTCCCCTTTTCAACTCACATGAATTAGATTCTTTCAGCTTTTCTTCACTTCACCTTCTTGGTACACCTCTTCTCAGTGTTGTTGATTTCTTCAATTAGATATCCAATCCGCTTTGTGATGAATGCTGATGGGAACAAATCTTTTTGTGTCTTACAGCATTACTCTCTTTAATTAGTCCTGTGACAACATGATAGTTCACGGATTCCAATGATTTCCCTACAAATCTTTTCTTTGTCCTTTAATGTAAAATTTGTGCTCGTGCATTTTGCTTCTACTTGGGATGAACATTTGGACAAAACAACTCCAAACGTGTGTCATTTAACCATCAAGATACTTTGTCTCACATTCCCCTTCCTCTTTTGCTGTAAAATATACGTGAGTTCTGTGACAATGTTAACATAGATTATATATTGTAATAGCCCTGTAGGTGATAACGTTTAGCACTGTATGAAACTACCACTGTAGTGTTTTGTGTTTAAAAGGTGAGAAACAGTGGGGTTCAATAGTTATATGTATTTTGAGAAGCCTATTTCAGAAGAGCTTATGCAGCTACATTTTTTTAATATGATGAAAGGAACTTCAGCCTATTTTAATGAAGAAAGAGCAGAGCTTATTTCTCAGTTTTGGCCCGTTTGGCACTTATTGGGGCCACCATGAGTCGTAAGGAAGTGCAGCTCAGAAGTCCTCCATCATTGTCTCCTTCAACAAAGGAAATGTACGGTGACCAATAGGAAGTACAGTGCACTGGTTATTTTTAGGGACAGAGAAGCATAATAATTGCAATGGAACTAACCTTGCCCACTTAAAAATCACCAAATGCAGGAGCTGAACAGAAAATAGAATTTAAGTAGTAGGTATACACTTAATGCATTTATGTTTGTGTTCCAGATGCTTGTAATTTTGTATACAACTAAGCAAAAATATTAAAGGCCGTTTTCCCTTTTTCCTTTTTGTATGCACATACAAAACATTAAATTTAAAGAGCTGTACGCCATTAGCTTTTAAGATTCACAATTGTTCCTAGAACACTGAAAGTAGCTCTTGCAATGATAATTGTAAAATGTTAAAGTAATAGCAAACAGGTTCACATTTAGTATAATGATTAGATAACTAGGGAAAAAACAGCTATTATGTGTTCCTGGACCACAGTGGAGGTAGAAAGCAAGGAAAGTATGTGGTGTGACTGCATGTTATTAAAAATGTAGCACTTTATATTTACTTTGCACTTAAAAATTTGAATGATCTGACTAACAGAAACAGACAATCTAATATAAATGGTTTGGAATACATTAAAAATGTATACAAGACAAATCGCTATTTTATAATCATTTGGCAATGTAGTAAATTTGCACTGCAGGTTTGATTCATAACAAATTTGCATAACATTTATGTGGAGTTTTCATTGTGCTAATACAGTTCTTTTAGCCACTTTTTAATGTGTTGCTACCATTCTATTATGTACCTTTGGGGGTACTTGAAAAAAAGGGAGAGATTGGGGGATGGGAATTAGCGGGAAGAATATGACAGAGCTGTAAGATGAAGGTTTGTAATCATAGAGCTGAAAAGCTAGGGCAAAATGGATTGAAAAGTGTATACAACTTAAAACTAGGGGAGTGGAGGAGAAAAGCATGTATTCTGGGCTCCCATGTGGATTTTATTATATAGTATTCACTTCATCATTCGGGAGGGCGTGAGAAGAAAGATGGGTATCAAGAGTGCGTGGATCGAAGGGGCTTCCATGAACAGCTATGTTAAATGAAGGTGCTTGTTAATATACCCCTATTTGCATATATTTTATATCCTTTCCCAAATATTCCAGGGGCAAATGAATGTTTACATTGTATATTTTGCCTTTTACTATTGTAGCTCTTAATTCTCTTAATTCTTTTCCATTCAAAAGACCAATTTGGAAAAAGCAGTGCAAATTTGCTTCAAGGCAGAAATGGAAAATACAGAGGCATGAGGAGAGAATTGGCACTAAAGCGTAGGTGGAATGGATCCATTTGAGAGAGGTCTGGTTTGACATTTCTATCATACCACCATCTTCTTGCTGTTGGGCAAAAGATTGAATAGGAAATCATCTAAATCCCAGCTGTGAAATCTGTCTGTGGGAAAAAATATATTTACCAGTGTGCTTACATCTGCTTTCCAATAACTTCTAGAATTTCTCTTATCACCCACTCCACCTCCCCAGCCTTTGTCTCTTTTCTGTATTCATTTTTTCTTACTTTGTAGACTCTACACAAATCAGACAAGGAATAAATGCATTGTCCTGTACACCGAACATCATAAACACAGATTTCATGCTGCTTTATTATCAACACCATTACTTAAAATCAGTTTTATATCTCCAGATAGCCTGTATAAATATTTATTACTTGCAATATTTTCATCTTGAATTTTAATATCCTAATGGAAAGTTTAAAAGTTAAGAAGTAAGCCAGCAGGCTGGACAGTGCATGACTAAATGTATTTATGTACTGGTTTTCAGTAGGAGGATGTTAACAGAGGTACCCATCTGTGCACCTCATATGTAGCAATAGGTGAATGGTATGTGTTTGTTCCTTTGTTTAACAAAATTTATAAAAGCTTTTGGAGGACAATAACAGAATTTCTATGGTTGGTCACAAGGTACAAATGTAATAATTTTTTTCTAGGTATTCTGCAGTGTCTAAATTGTCTCTTCCAAGCAGCTCCACTTCCTGTAATTTATTCTCTCAGTTTGCTCAGATGTCCTGGTGATTATGCCAGATATGAGTTCTGATGGCTAGTCCTTCTTCTAGAGTCACAAAGTTATGTTTGAGTTAGTTAAATGCAAGGTTTTTCAGCATCCTAAATGAAGAGGAATGGCTTTTGATTCAGCCTGTTCTTCCATGGTTTTTCTTTGTCTCTTCTGTGTCTGGGAAGGAGGAAACATGTTCCTCAAAACCATGAGGCCAACACCCATGAAGTTCAGTTTCTGAACATTAGAAGGGATAAAAACAAGAGGCACACAAAGGCATTTGGGCACTCCTTGTCTCTCTTTGCTGAACAGGAAGGTTGCAGTCTTCTTAATTCAGTGCTCGGCGAGAAGTGTGGGTTTGCATTAGATTCTGCAGGTTGCTTTTTGAGATGACAGATGTAAATGTAGTGCAGTGATGATGACATGAATGTGAAAAGTGACAGTGTAGGGAAGTAAATGCATTTATTCATTTGTGTAGAGAGAAGACCTCTGATGAGCTTCATGGTAGTGAAGTAGCCTTCTCTGCTATTTCCTTGAACTTTTATGTGTTACGGAACAACATATAGACAGCAAAATGGTGTATTCTGAGCAGATACGCAGAGTGACTTGCTCAGTCAGATTCAGGTAATTGTGAAGAAGACCAGTAAATTTCCTGTCTGAGAGAAACAGAAAATCCCTTCCTAACAAGTACTAAAACCTGTTCTGGCTTTTATATTGGCACACCGATGATTCCTGTTCCAGCTGGGGTGTCGGCTGCTTGTGCTTCAGTTGAGAGGCAGAGTGACCAGGGCGCCTCGTCCCTGCTTTTGGCAGTCTTTAACTGAGGAAGTAGATGTCCCAAAGAGAGTGAAGGATGGGAGATAAAAATATAAAGAATACCATTTCAGGTGAGATTGAGCTCTCCTAACTGTGGAACCACACCCATGCTTAAAGAACAGATGTAGGGCCCAGTGAAGAGCCTCCATCTGTTACTGTTGCTAGACTGCGAGCTGTGTCATCCTGCTGAGATTTGGCGTGGAACTGTTTTATGGATACTGCCAGTGGCATTAGATCTCACCTTACAAATGAAGCTGTGCTGGGGACCTTCTGTGGAAGTATTTCACAGGTGCACTTTATTCTCTTCTCCCAGTATTTTAGCTAGGAGAGGAAGAGATTTCCCTGGCTTCACCTCACCTAGAGGATCACAGTTTAGTAACTAAATATAAAATGATTTTGTAGCCAAAATGACCAGTTCATGAGTAACATCAGGAATTTGTACTTTACATTTAAAATGCTCCTTTAATATTTCCTTCTCCTTTTTTGGTTCTTCATATGGTGGACAGCCTTTCTGAACCATGATTGTTGACTTTCCTACACAAGAAGCAAAATCAGAAGCAGAGTTTGCCCATTCCTCTTTAGACATGTAAAACACTCCTAATATCTCCCTTCATCCAACTCATAAAAATATAGTTTTTTCTAAAAGTATTTTATTAGTATGACTCATTAGAGAAGATTTTGTTGTCCATTAAAACTTCTCACACTCAAAGTTGCTGTATAATCATAAATAAAATGCTGAATGATGGTGAGGTTGAGATAAACTAGTGTGTTTGATTGATATCAAAGCTGTAAATGTATTTTCTTTATTGCTTAATGACTGTAATAATCAAATTACTTTTTGTATTAACATTAATAACCATTGCAAAACTCTTCGTAAGAGAAAGGTGCAGGAGGTTTGGTGGTCCATTCTGTACAGCATGCTGAATGGTTGAGAAAAAGATGAGCAAAATTGATGCTAAGCGTGATCAGACTTATCTGGCTCCTAACCTATAACAATTGGCTCAAGAAAATGTTTGTGCAACTCAGAGGTAGCAATAGGACATTTTAATGACACTCTAATCATATCCTTTATCCTGAATTTTTGCAACTCTCATTTTAAAAAAGATTTTCTTGCAGTTCCTATTGTAGTATCAGTATTTCCACTTTGAACATTCAACCCTGATTTGGGCTGGGGCTGTTTTGCAGTTGCAAGCTGTACGCTTTTTTCATTCAGGGGAAAAAATAGAGCGAAGAGTAAAAGACATATAATTTAGTGATTTTTTTAATAAATACAGGAAACTGTGTGCAATGAATGCCTAATTTTTATGGACTGGAACCTTAAATCATAAATAAAATGTTAATTTGTAGACATGTGTAGTTGTGAAGCAGATGGAAAAATAGAAATGTGCCGGAAAAGTAGGTATTTGCAGAAGCTAATGAAGTTAATTGGTCTCATTTGGCTACACTATTTTCCCAAACCCCCCAAAGACTGGGCTTTTTAATTCTTTAATTAAAAATGAGTAAGGTATGCTAATATTATAACCTTTACTTTTTTTCCAGCTTTCTATATACATACATCTTATTAATAGAACTACCCTTAGCAGTTCAATATTAGCAAGCACATTAGTAATCTGGAAGTTCTAAGGAGGATGCCAATATTTTGAAACAATAATTAAAAAATTAGCAATCCATGAGTTAATATATGCTTTAAAACCCTAATTATTATTTCCTTTTCCTGTTTCTACATGATTACAAAGAAAGGATCTGTTTTTCTCCAATTTAGAGAATGTAAATTAAAGTACACAGAACAGTTTTGGCTGTGGAAGATTTTTATTTTAAATAGAAATATTTAAACCAATTTTGATTAGCAGGGTTACAGGCTAAGTCTGCAGCAAAATACTGGGAACAGGCAACATCAGCGAATTGATACACAACTACATGAGCTCCCCTGAACTGTTCTTTTCTTTCGTGCTGGGAGGGAAATATTGGGAGATATATGTTCTCCTTGCTGATGGTCATTGGAGAAAAGCAGCTCAGTCCCTCTGCTGTGTGATGGGGCGTGGGGGTGCAGTGGACATCCACCATGGCAGCCCAGGCACTGCTGGCTGGGGGATCGCCTGCCCCTCCATTGCATATGAAGTCTTCTGTGTTTGGATGATTGAGTTTGAGCAACTACTTATGGTTTCAAAGGATTTGGATAATGTTACACTGTAGGGTTGGAAATCTCTTTGAATACTAGGTTGCAAAGGGACAAAGACGTAGTTTCAATGCGTTTATTAGGCCCCGGCTGTAGAAGTGAGGAACAATAAACCATCTTTTTTAAGTTAAGAGATCTTGGAACAGGCCGCTTCAATAAATCCTGGGTTTAAAAAGTGAGGTACATGCTGCAGTGCTGAAGTTGTTTATTCATCTGGAGTGTATTAGGCTCTTGATTAATAAAAAGACATCTGCAATTTTACATAAGAAACAGAGCGGGCAGTTTGGCAGCTGTAAATGGAAATGGGGAGAGAAGAGCCAAACCTATACAAAGTCGTCTACTCCTCATTGCCACTGATGTTGATAATAACAATTACTACAGTGGTTAAATATATATGTATAGATAAAATGTTTCAATCCGAAGGGCTCAGCAACCATTTTTACAAGAACTGCACATCTTTAAGAGCTAGTAGCTTTTCAGACAGCTCTATAAAATGGAAAGTCATCTTTGTATACCTAATCTGTTCTCACAGGTCTCACACTGACATCTGACAAAAGTAACATATTTCAAGTCGAATTTACACTGATCCAAGACTGGATCTTATAGACTAATTCTTGATGTTACCTTACATCTCTCCAAAATGTGAGAGCAAAATCGTCAATAGAAAAGTAGCAAGCCTGTCAGAGACACATCTTTTGTAGGAACAATCTTGCATCTTAAATTTAAGAATGCTTTAAAAAACATCCAACAAGTAAATAGGGCAAAAACCGTGTAAAACTCTGGAAAAGAAACTGCTGCCTAACACATCCAATGAGTGTGATGACTGAGAGCCTCAGTGAAAGTCAGTAAGGTTTTGAGGGGTTTTTGGTTTTGTTTTTTTTTTTAATGGTGCACTTAACTATGCAAGTCTCTAATTTGGTAGAGAAAATAAAACTGTTGTCAGCAGAATTTCAGACAAATTAGTTCCCAGTTAGAAATGGATTGAGAGGGCCAGCAAACAAAGCATTAGTATTAATTTCAGGAAGTCACATGCGTTGTTAATAATCCATAAAAGGGCAAATTCTGAACAACTGAACACCTCACTCCAAAAGAAATGTTGATAATATGACTCAGATGGTAGATCAGCACTTTTTTCAGTAGAAAATGACAAGCTAGTTCTTGCCAAAGAACTTTTGATTAGAGTACAGGAGTACAGGAAATTTTCAATATTTAGTGTTGAAAACTTGACCAAAACAACTTGATCCTCTCGGCACTGCGAGCTTAGTCAAAGTGTAGGGCAATGGTGAAAAGATGAGAGGAACTAGAGAGACACATCTGAAAGTTTTCCAGAGTTGGCTATAAAGCAGGACTTCACTAGGTTCATAAAGTTGAGAGTACAAAGGAATCATTCTGATCCTTTTGCAAGCCATCTATCTGCCTTTCATGACTCCATAAATATTTGTAGCAACTCTTAATAAGGAAATGTAGGATTAGCAAAACAATGCGTGCTGGTTAGCCTTCAAGGCAGTTACATCTGGAAGTGGGGAGCCACGCCATGTGATCAAGCAGCTCTTTACAGACCATGTGCAAGTACTTCTTGTCCCTGTGACAGGGCCATTAAGCGCAGTTTAAGGTGTTACTCTACCTACACCTGAATGTGCTGAGACTTGACGTCCTACTATGTAATGAACCACTGTGCATCTCATTTTAGCTGAACCTTTGCGAGGCAAAGTTTGGCCATCAGTGTCATCAAAAAATGTTGTTTTCACGTCTATATTTCCTTTATCATCCTGCTGGGCCAGCTGAGAGTCGTGCTGCAGTCATACCCTGTGAGATACCTCCAGCCAGTCAGCCAGCTAACAGGGATAGAGCCAGGAGCAGTGTGCTCCCTGGGAGGAGCTCTCATGTTTGGGATGCAAGCTGTGGCTCGGTTAACCTTGCAGGCTTTTCTGGAAGAGTGACTTCAGAAATACGAATTTGTTTATTTTTTATCAAGAATTAGTTAAAGATGTAATTTACATCTTTGGGTCTTTGTGGAAGAAGGGAAAGCTTTCTTTTTGGATGTACCTTTATTTGTTTTTACATATATATGAAATTACACATACTTTTTTTTTTCATATATATGTTAGCTTTCCAAATAGTCACTTCAGAATGCATTTTGTATATCCAAGTTAGAGCTTAAGTATTTGTACTTGATTAAATATGGTTTAGAGCTAATTGTTTTAAAATAAAATCACAGTGTGATTTTGCTGAAAATACTTGTCTGTGGGAAGTTAACAAAATCCTACAACACAAAGACTTTTTTTAATGTAACTTACTGAAGAGCAAGAACTGTCATGGTAGCATATAAATAGGGCAGATGGAAATATCCCCTCGAGGCTATGGGACTTGAGTTAATAAACCTTGAAAAGTTACCATAATTTTCACTTTGTATTTTCTTCATGAACCCAAGTAATATAGCTCATTCATTTTGAATATTACCACTAGACTCCCAGGCAATAAGTCTGATTTTCTTAAACTCTACTTCTAACCAGATCCAGACCAAAGCTGAAATGTTCGTCCCATTAAAAGTTAATAGCAAAAATTCCAATGGCTTCAGCAGGGCCAGGATTTTCTTTTGAGACTTCAGATTTTAGTATATTTGTTAATGTAAGTCAAATGAAACAGCCTAATGTTCAAAAGATTGGCCAGTTCTTTTTCTGCTAATCTTCCTCTGTATCTGTTGGATGCGTCTGCTGATATTTCCTTGATATAAATGTCTTGCTAGAAGTTTCCTCAGTATGTTCAGTACATCACCAGTACATCATGCCTGCAACACAGAGAATATTAGCTTTTTTGCAATTAAATGTGTGGGGAAGAGATGGATGTAGTTGAGCTTATGAAAGTGATCACTTAGGGTTAAAATCTTCATGTAACATGAGTAGGAGCTCATGATAAAGCTAAGCCATGGTCACGTATTCTCTTTACCTCACATAAGAGAATCTGAGGTGATACTAACTGCCTCTTCAGAGGAATGCAGTTTTTAGTTTTGGGGGAAGTCAGCAAATTAGAATATTTCAGGGGCAGTAATTTGTGTCAAATAGCAACAGAGATCTAGAAGTTTTCTGTGGAAATAAAATGGTCCAACGTGGGGATGATAAGCCTGGGCTAAAGTAGCAGACTTTAGAGCCAAGGAGCAAAAGCCAAGTAGTTATGTAGAAAATTCGGGGGGAATGCAGCCTTTCTTCAGCCATCCCACCCTCTAAGCAGTAGAGAGAATGTCGTACCAGTGCATTCTAAAATCCCAGGTCATGGCTGAATAAAACGAAGAAAACAGATCCTGCCGTAATAAAAACACATGTAAAATTCCTGGAAATGTTTCCTGTTACAGGCTGCCTGGTTAGTATAGGCTGCCTGCACACTGGTACAAAGTCAGCAATTGTCTGATGTTGTTCATATTTCTTTTTGCCAGGAAGATGAAGATCAGACCGGAAGGTTATCGGTCTCCTTTGCAGTCATGTTAGGATCAGAAGGAATACAAAAACTAATTGTCTTGATTGCATTTCAGATTGTTTTGATTGGGATTATGCCCATGAGATAAAAAGCCACAAAACAGGCTTTTTTTTCTGCCACAGTAAAAGCCAGAGAAGAGCTTTTGCTTTGGAGTTGATACAGAGTAGTCCAAAAAAATGTTCTGCAAGCCAGATCCAGTCCACAGCATGATTCTGCCCAGATTATGAATTTTTTGAAGTGACCCTGTGTTGGGACTGTAGCTCGGCAGGAACAGCTGTTACGGATGGTCAGGATGCTCTTAGTGTACCCTTCACTCCCCAGCTCTTCCCTCCTCAAGCTGCCACTGTGTCCATGTTGTGGGTGAGGGCTCCCATCCCATGACTGCAGACCTGTCAGGTATCCAAGGAGCTGACCCAAAACTGGCATCTGGCCAAGAGCAATTAAATGGTTGGGCCAAATGGGTAATACCTTATTCCAAGATGAGTATTTGCTTTTTTCCACAAGGCAGTCTTCCATTGCATCTCTCTCTTTTTTTTCTCTGTCTTTATGTGGGATGTGAGTTACCAGGGGAGTTAGAGGTTGCAGTTCCATTAGCTGGCTGGAGACATTGCAATATGTGATATTTTCATTTGGTCTGCTCTGAGCTGTGCTTGCTTACAGAAAGTCTTCAGTATATTTGCAGGCACATAACATATGCCTCCAGTAGACATGTTTTAGAGGAGTGAAACTGGTGGTAGCACAATGTCTACAAGGCTGTGGAAAACGGGGGGAAACAGACGATATGCCTTGAGGCTGCCTTCTTAATGGGCTTGAAATAAAGAAGCAGGAAGTGTTCTGGTGCTCTGGGATGTGGAGAGACACATTTTCAGGTTAGTACAAGATACATGTTGGGAGTATTATTGACCAGCATTGTTCCTTCCCCAGCAAGAAGGGCACTGGTTCTACGTCCTAGTGATGAATTTCCAGTTTATTTGAAGAGTTTGCCTATTTATCTTGCACAAAGACCATACTGCAGTCATCTGGGCTAGACTACTGTAATGTGCTCCTAATTGTTTCCCTTGAAATTGATCCGGAACCTCTTTGGGGTGGAAAACTGATATATTAGAAAATACAGCCCTGTCCATGTAGCTGTTCAAATTTTAATCCCCTGGTTCTTGGGCAGCAGCCTCGCACTCCATGGCCCTGTCTGGCAGTTGCTCACGGTTGGACATGGCTTTCTCTCCCTGGGCTGAGTCACACACAGGCCGAAGGCAAGGCTTTCTTGTCCTCGGTTGTGGAACTCCCTGCCAGAGCCCCTTGCTGGCTGCCTTTAAGGCAAGCTGCAAGCCCTGTTTATTTCAGTTGGCCTATCCATGACTGTTTTATGGGCTCCCTACCTTTGTTTTTGCATCTGCTACTCTTTTGTTTTTCTCTTTCCTCTAACTAGTCAGGAATTGAATCTTTTGGGGCTGGCAGGTCCCTTTTGAATTCTGTGTGTATAGCATATTGTAACATGCTATTAGATTTTGCTTTCTACTTTTACTGTTTTGCATTTGGCTCTTTATGCTACTTGGCTTGCAATTGGTGCTTTAGAAAAGATCAAATAAATATATCATTGTGTCAAGTCTTATTTTGTATGAGGGTTAAATCCAGTATCCAAATATAGAAGAATGTGTTTATGGGGAAACTTAGTACTGAGAGAATTAGAAAGCAAGCTCCAATTAGAAAGCAAGCTGATTCCATGCCATTTGCTATGCCATGTTTTCTTTAAGAGAAAACTTCCACTGTAATTAGCAAGAAAGTGCAGCCTACCAGCCAATGCATTACTGAACACAGAGCCTGCTATTCAGTCTTAGGAATAGATTGTGCTTTTATATGCTCTTTTGGAGACTGACGATACTGTGAAGTCCAGTATCAGCAAAACAGGAGTCTAAACACAAGCAGAGTCAGGAAATCTTGTACAATAGATGATAAATAGTGATTTGGTTCATTGGCCACTTCAGGAGGAAGCATGTAAATGTAATCGTGGAATACAATGGTCTGTGCTTCAAATTTAAGCACTAGAATTAAAGTGTCTGTTTTCCATCCTGGACAAATGATTTAACTGTTACATGCATACCCCAGCCCCTGTATACGATGTTTTTGTTTGTGTTATGTGGGCTGCCACAGGATCAGCAGAAGTTCGGGTCTTTGTTTTAGAAACTGCGTAGGACTCAGCAAAAAGACATGTTTTATCTCACATTGAGATAAGTCTGATAACATCAACCAGGGGAATGAAACAAACAACTAGGAGGAAGAGGAAATAGCAGCCAAGTGCTGTACAAAAAGCAAGGGTCTTAGTTCAAATATTGTCATCTGAAAATGGTTTATGGGCACTAAAACAGAGGAGTGAACCCAGGGGTAAGGTCACGCCACTTTGTTGAGCATTGGGAATCCAGGAAGTTACATATCATCCATCTAAGGAAGTTCCACTTGTAAAATACTATCAAAGCCCAAGTTGTTTAGGGCAGCTTGGTCCTGCAAAACATTACAATTATTAATCACTTGACTAATCCACATTAATCAGTACAGCCTAGTAGCAAAATTATTAATCAGCTTGGTGAACTGAGCAATCTTGCCAAGAAATGAGCCTACTTGGAATTTTAAAATTTATGAAAGAGTGTAAAACAAGATGACTGGAAAAGATGCAAAATCTCCACAAAATCAACTTTATCTCTCATCTCACTCTTTCTATTTCGTCCACCACCAACAGGAGCAAAAACTTCAATGCAGGCTGGTATTCAGAAAGTAAAGTATTCATTCCGTGTATGTGGGAAAAGTGAGTCTCTCCTTCCCGAACATAAACACAGAGAGAAAAATAAAACTAAAGGTAAAAGTAGATGTGTGAGAGGGGAAAGGACAGTAAGTATTTGTTTCTTAATTGTGAGGAGGATTGTTGTTAGGCTTTTAAGAATAGAACATATAAATGAGTACAGAAACAGCATACAACATCCCATCCAGAAATTTAAACGTGATCACAACATGTAAGATACATTGGAAGATGTGTAAGAGTCTTTTAGGCTTCAAGAAGCCACAGGGGATTCAAAGGAATAATCTGGTATACATAGCACAGCCATCTCACTTGAAGCAAGGAAAAATAAGGCAAAGGGTAGTAAACAAAGTTTGACACGTATATTTCAGTACTGGAAGTAATAAATAATGGTTGTTGGTGGGAGCTGAGTGCTTCACTGACAAGAACAAGATGGCAATAACTAACTTGTCCCAGATGAAGAACAAAATCTATTTTCTGTAGATAGAAGGATGACTAATTGAAAATGTCTGAACATCAACAATTATAAAATGGAGAGAAGGGTCTTGGCTGTTAATGCTATTTCTACTACTTCAGAACGTATATTGTCCTTACATTCCCCTCAAGGAGTGACACAATCCTCTGCTGTCTTCAGACACTTGTGCCTTCTCTGGCACTTGAGGCTGCAAATGTTCCGAACGGGAGGAAATGGAAGCAGTGGTTCTGCTGAGGCAGGGCCACTGCTTTCTAGAGCAGGTTGATGACACAGGCTATTGAGTCCTTACAGAGAATTGTTTGTCTTCTGGTTTTAGATGGCTTTTATTCCTCCAAATTACTCCTTGAATAATAGGAAAAAGGGCAATTTGAATTTCAGTGACAGATTGGACATAACAGGTTGCAACTATTAGGTCTAATTTTACCATACTGAGAAATAAAATTGCCTAAACATAAACATCGATCACTGATGCAGTAAATTAATTTGTACAGAAAAAGTAGTTTAACTGCAGTGCACATTAAACATAGAAAATTTTCAAAATTACAGCTCTCTGAATTAATTTGTACACTTGTTTACTTGTTAAAAGCAAAGCGTAACTTTTTTGGGTTTTTTTTCCCTTCTCTTTGTGGCTTTGAATTGTGAAAAACACGGACAATCACTGATTGTTCTTTCTTTCNNCAAAAACCCGGATAACCACTGATTGTTTTTTTTTTTCCCCCCCCCCCCATTTCTGATCAAGTTAATTGACGTACTAAAGGCCTCTTTTAAATGTTGTTTCATTCTAGCAAGTAAATTCAGCATTTCAATAGGTTTGAATTATGCTTTGTTAAGAACTGGTGATGTCATATAATTAAAAAATTTACAATTTGCTTCAGCAACGAGTTTACATTCAAGTGTGTCCTCAGGCTTTTTTAGACTGTTGAAGTCTTCGAAACTGTTTCACAAAAAATGTCATCTGTGTCTTCTTCCTTCAACTCCCAAAAAATCTGTACATACAACTTCCCCACATTTTAATATGGTATCTAGAGACTTAACATAGATGCTAGCCAACTTTTCTTCATTATGGCAGTTGCTATTTTTAATATGCTTATTGTTTTATAAAATGGAAAAGAACCTGCCCTTCTTACTTGAAACTATGGCTGTAATGTTACCGATCATACACAGTTGCAAGTGCATATGTAAGCTGGATAAAGGTTGCCTAAGTCACAGTGGAACAGGATCTGCCAATGTGGCTTATTTTGATGGTATCTGGTGTCTACTGTTTTCAAGGACAGTAGTTCGATTCAAACACAATTCTGATAAGTGGCAGGTTTTCATGTCTTTAATGCCCTGACAAGGGCATCACTCTCAAGAGAGGGAGGTGAAACCATTTGGATGAGAATTTCTTCCCCTCTCCTTTGTGCTGACTCACCAAGATAATGGACAATTAATAGTGAACCTTCTCTGCAGGGAAAGTCTAGGGTTATCACTAATAAAAAGTGCTTATGAAGTGTTTGAACACAAAAGGGGGAGAAAAAACAAACATAAAAATCTAGAAAGCAGGACCATCACAAGGCTCAATCTACAATATGAAATTTTTTCACTTGAAATTATGGTGAATGATTTTTCAGTAGCAGCAGCTGCAGCTTTTTAGACCTGGCTCATTTCTTGTGAACTGTGAAACACAAGGACAAGAGGAATGTTGCTATTCTTT
>VZTH01004387.1:1084695-1124818 GCA_013397815.1 Aleadryas rufinucha | reverse complement strand
TTTTTTTGTGGTCAGTGAGAAAGCTGGCTTGTGTATTTCTCAGATATACCGGTTAGCAGGGCTGGCTGCTCTTAGTTACCAATCACATCGTGCTGCAAAATTTTCCCTGGTAGGATATGAAGGAGTGGTCTAAATAAACTGTATCTTCTGATCCAAGGGCAGGTTTGCAGGATTCTCTTCAGGTTTACCTTCATCCTCATTGCTTACATTTAGACTATATGTGGGATTGCTTTCCTTTTCTGAAGAGTGCACGCTTCCCCTTGCCCAGGGGGGAAGGCTCACAAATTGTAAGTCCATGCAGCCCTCAGTTTTTGCTTCACTGGGTAATCCTAGCAACTCTCAGATGCTGCCAGAACAGCCCGCTGCCCCTGAGGTCACCTGGAGAAGGAGCTGCTGGAGGTCAGCAGAGTGCTGCTCACATTTACAAGTCAACAGGCAGACTGCCCTGGGGATTATTGCAGTGGCTGTACCTGTGCTCCAGATTTAGCAACCGATGATGCGATTGTGTGCCTCTGTTGTCCAAGTAAACACAGAAAAGATGTACAGTGTTTCCTGGAGTTAGACAAACCAAAGATTAGTCTAAACTGAGAGTGGAACAGGTTAACTGATCTTTCTCTACCCTAAGCTTTCATTTGTCCCTCGCAGCACTGAGCTGTCAATAGAGTGTACAGACTGATAAGTATGGGTTCTCCTCAGCCTGAAGAGATCTGTCTGATAAGATGGCCTTAAAAAAGAGAGAGAGAGAGAAAGTACGTTAACTGCTTTGACTGCAAAATACCCCCTGGTAGCCAGAGATAAGACACCTTGAGCTGCTCAGAAGACCTTAGACAGGATGTAAATGAAGCCAATAAAAAAAAAAAAAAAATTCAAATCCAGCCACTATTCTGCTCTGCCCTTATTTCCAGCTCTGACAGCAAAAGGCTTAATTTACTGTATTTCACACTGGGCTTCCATTCTACACTGAGGAATCTACAAAGGGTTGTTTTAGATATAGGCTTTAACAAAGTGAAGATCTCTTTATTTTTTGGAGAGGCCTCTATTTCAGACACTTATTCGTGCATTTCAGCAGGCTTTGGTGAATTATACAGAAGAGAAGGAAAATTCTGCCTTTTATAAAGAATTTCACCTTCTTTTTTTTTATGATTTAGTCACCCAAGTAAACCTATATTCACATGAAAGGACTGAGTGAAGCGAATACATGCTTTAAATGCAACTCTCTCTAAATTCCACGTAGAGGGACTGATACTCTGCAAGATGCAGATGGTAGGTGTGACAGTTCACATGTGACATCTTCATAGTAGGATATGGTCTTCTGAGCACTGTGAACTGGGAAATTTGTTAGGTTTCCTTTGCAGGCTAGACCACCTGTATATTAATGGAAGCCACGCACACCTGCCAACCTGTGCCTGTCCCGTGGCATAGACATCCACATGTGTTCCCATTCAAACAAACCTGGGGAAAATGAGGGTCAGGAAGAAAGGACTGTCTTACACAGCATTTTGACTGCATTGAAAAGGTTCCCAAAACACGCTGCCCCCACTGTGACTCTGCTGCACTAGAGTTGGTGTAAGCATTTGTCTGCCATCCTGTTTTAAAAAACAAGGTTACCTTTGCTCCGGAACATCTTTTTTAACAGCTGTGCAGCACATCTGCACTAATAGTCAGATTTGAAAGAAGAGAGCCTAAAATGGGATATAAATAGACTATAAGAAGCTAAATAGAATTGGTTAGCCAAAACTTACCTCCCTGGATTTACCCCACTTTGGTAGGCACCTCTTCTTTTCATGAAAATTTCTCAGGTTGCTGTGGTTGGTAGTTTGTGCAAACCATCCTAGTGTGAGCATCTGAGTACTCATTGCCTTTGATCAGCCTGCTGCATGGAGAGTGTCATACTAAGCCCAGGACTTGTTGGGCACTTTCAGCAGAAAGTGCTGTGTTCCTGTCTTCCCTACCTAGGGGCCAAGTCGGTAAAGTATTACATGGCATGAGGTCTTGATTCAGTTCTCTGAGCATCCAGAGGGGATTCAAAGCCACATTTCCTGCCTCTGAGCAGAGGGTCTTAAGTTGTGCAAAGGTCCTTTCTCCTGGAAGCTGGGCATACTGAAGGAGAGAGTATCCTATTCACAGGACTGGTAGAAGCACAGTTGAGAAGGAACTTGTTACCCTGTGGAGGACACTCATTTAGTTCGGGGGTTCTTGCAGTCTGGAACTCGTGCTTAAGTTTATTTTTGTTTTTATCCAGTGCCTCTTTAATGTATAAAGAGCCCAGTACTCCCCTTTCCCAGCTGAGTGCCCAAGCTGCGAGGCTGCAGACCTTTTCCTGGTTCCCCCCCAGGGCCCCATGAATCCTGCTTTCTTTGCTTCTTGGGCTCCTGGAGACACCTAGGTCCCTTTGCAGATCTAGGTCCAGGAGTTATCACCTGTGTAAATAAGACCTCCACCACATTTCTGTCATTCTAAGAAATAAGCAGTTCTGTGTTTATTTACTGTATTTAATTCTAGCACACTGTAAAATAACATTGATGTGTTTTTGAAAGCGTTAACTGCCCACACTGCTTTCGCTTGATCTTAATTTCCTTTTACTTTCCATTTCCTGGAAAAGATTTTTAGATATCTTTGCCTGAATTTCTTTCAGATGCAATTATTGACTCCCCTCTTTCTATCTACCCTATATTTCTTTCTTTTGCTTCTCCACACATTGCCTTCCTTCTTTTCTCTTCCCTAGTTTAGCCCCCTCCTAACTGTCTTGCTGTTGCTGTTCTGATCTAAAGGCAATGAGGCAAAGAATTGGGGTGGTTGAAATGCAGGCACAAGTGGGACAGACAGGCATGCAGGATAGAAAATGGGGGACCTTCATGATTAAACTCTAGATTAACTGAAAGAAGGGAGATACTCAAATCAGGACCCAAGGTGATGCTTGTCATCTCGGGGGTTTCTGCTTGCAAATCCTGCCCAGAGGCTCCATCTCTTGTCTGAGCCTCCAGCTAGGGACGTTTTGACAGCCTGCCCTTCTCCCTGCAGGGTCCTGCGGCTGTGTGGGAATGGGGACTTAGAAGGCAGCTGTGAAGCGGGGTCTCCTTCAGCTCTTAGGGCCTGATCTTCTGGACCATTTGATTTTGGGAAGGAAAGAGAAATAATTACATTTCTCTGACTTAAGGCATACTCCTTATATTGTGACCTGGGAAAGAAAGAAACAGGCAGCACCTTTTAATACCTATATATCTTGAAGGTTTGACTGGAACTGAGTTACAGGGACTTCTGCCTCTGAGGCTTCCAAAAGGAGCTGCAGTGCAGGGGAAAACTGGAGGGAGAGGGCTTTTGGTCCTGTTCATGGTGATGCCTGGAGGAGAGCACAACCCAGTGAAAATAGAAGGCAGAGGGAAGTATTGGAGTCCAGTGAGGAACTCTGAACTCTGTTATCCCCTAGTCATTTGCTGTTCTTAATAAGCAGTACAAATACTGTTATCAGCACAACAAATTACAATAATTATTCTCTAGCAAAAACCTGATTGACTGAATCACTACTTTTAGTACATAAGGTTGTTAATATACAGGTTCTTAGGAGATCATTATTATGTACAAGTTTGCTGGAGTATTTGAATGGGCTTTTGCTCTGCCATTATCTTGATTTTAAATGCAATTATTCTCAGGGTGTTTTTTTCTGACCCTAGCTTCAGAGGGAACGAGCCTGGTGGTCTCTGACTCATACCGTACAAACAAACAAAAACAACGACTAAAAGAAACAGCAACTTAACAGCGGAAGAAATACAGTGTAAATGTGTTTGTCACATTTAAGCAGTGGACAAATGAGCTAATTTGAATCGCTTAGTGCTTGTACAGTCACAACTAAACAACCCCTGTAAATTAATTGTGTGACATGCGATTCCCAATTATGTAAAGCAGTATAATAAGCTGTGAGGATGGTGACTGTCATTAGTTATATGTACAGGAGTGTGGAAAATTGCTTATGCTTTCTCCTTGCCTATAGAGGCACAAAATGCCAGCTTCCTCAAACAAGCAGAAAGGTAGCTCTGTTTTCTCCTAGTTGCAAATTGGGTTTTGTGTATGATTTGAAAGGTGGAGCAGAATGTGAACTGCTTACATTTTCTTTAATTTGGCTGCAGAAGATGGAATTCGCTGGGCTCCGTCTGTTCAAATGAACTTTAACAACAATCAAGGAAAACATTTATGCTCCTCTTTATATATGTAATGGTAATATGTCTTCTGAAGAAGACATAATGGATCTGGAGCCTTAGGTTACCTTAGGAGAGCAATACAGGAATGTTAACTACTTATGTAGGCATTAAAGGCATTTTATAAAAGCAAGCAGGTTTTTCCTGTGAGGTATTAAAGTGACTTATTTGTTGTTTCTAGAAGCTGCATTTCCTCTGGTTATGAAATTTAAAATGGGGAAACCTCCCTACCAGCTGTCCCAATTCTTTTGGTCAGGAACCCCTGTATGTTTCTCCCCCAGTAATCTAACTGTTAATGCATTTAATTGGTGCTCCCAAAGCAGTTTTGAAATATTGATAGATTTTAAAAAACATCTGTAAATTATAAATAATTTTTAAAGTTCACATTTCTCTTTTGAATGCCCATTACAGAGTATTAGTTTTCAAGCCATTTAATAAGTTATGAGACAAATGAGTGAGTTTAATCTGGGGTCACTGATGTGAAAAAAATGTGATGGTTATATTAAAGTTTCAGCTTTTCCAAAACTGTGGACATTTCTATTGAAAGTAAACAGAGAATGTTACATAATAATATATATTTTATTTAAAGTTACTTTAAAGACTAGTCCTATCTTCTAATTCTATTAAAAACTTCAAAACTATAGCTTGTTTCAGTGACATGTATGTTAGGCCATCACTGAAGTCATGTTAATCCTTAAACACTGTCCTTTGATCTTCTAGTTATTTAGATCTATTCAGAACACAGCACAATATTGTTTTATTTCAGCAATATCTAACCTCTTCATTTGCTATTTATTCACACCTGCATATTCCCCTAAGATTCCTTATCTCATTTCCAGGGTAGCCCTGCAGACAATTAGTGGTGGTAATAATATAAAATGTGGCCAGCACTAAAACCTGAAATGGCCATTACAACTAAACTATATGATATATAATAACCACTCCACTCAATTACCTGCACAAAAATGCAAGGATTTAAAACTGTGGAGCCTTATCATGCATCCAGTTAACTGACCTACCTTCCTACCTGCTATTTAGTCCTTCCTTTCTTACAAATCATATTCTGCCTTGTGGCATGCTGTCTGGTAAATTAGCAAAGCTGTACATTTGTATGAGTTTTCCATCCCTTTCAATAGGCATGTATAAGCATATATAAGTCTCTTCACTGGCATATGAACAGGTCTTTGACTGGTGGTAGGACAACAAATAATAACTACATAACAAACCAATGCATAAATGCATACATGTGAATTCACAATCCATGTGCCTGTGGCAGTATGGAGTACACAGGTTTATGTGCTGCTGCCTGGTGTACTTGATTTTTCATTGTTAGTATCTATTATCATCCTATATAACTAGTTATTTTTTACCTGTTAAAGAAACCTTGCTATTTAGTACCTTGGATGGGGTGCTGGGGGATAGTTGTGTCACCAGTCTGCCATCACTGTTATGAGAGAAAAGTAGTGAGAAGATATCAGCAGGACCCAGAGCTGGGGGTGTCTGTCCATCTAAACTGCTGGGCCTTCTTTTGGTCGAGTCCAGCAGCTTAAGCATTTTGCCAGCTCTGTGTTTCAGGGGAGAAAGAATTTTTCTTGCAGGAACGGCTCAGACCAGGGAGATGCAGGTTCTGTTTCCTCCTTCACACAGATTACATTTGTAACCTGAGGCAAAGCATTCCAGCTTGTCTGTGCCCCAGTTACTTGAGCAGCAAAATGGGGAAAATGGAAAACTGCTGCTTACAGGATATTGAAAATATTAATTTGTTCATATTTGTAAACTCTGTTCTATCAGAGGACCTCTATGTATTATGGCACATAAAGGTTAGCTGACATTTGCTTTAGGAATGTGGCCATTTGTCTAGTGGCAGCAAAACCATGTTTAAATCACACATAAGCCATGTGTGTTTAAATCACACACAAGCCATGACAAAGCAAGTGCGCTGAAGTCTTCTGCAGCAAAACCATGTGTATGTCATAGACCTTCCTGGTGTCTAAGTAACATCTTTCTGAAGCAGTCCTGTTAATTCAGTCAGCAGCACTAGGGATAAGATCACTTTTAAGACCTCGCGTCTGCTGGGGTTGGCACATGAGTGGCTGGCTGCTAACTCCACAGAGGTGCTTTTGTGCTCTTGTGCTTCCCCCTTCCTCCCCCCCTTTCATGGGATAACTCCTTCTGGTATTGCTTCACTTTTCTGTTAGCGAGCACTTTCCCCATCAGTACAACTGAACAGGTGTTACACTGCTACTAACTGAGTTTCCAGCTGTCCTCCTCCAGCACAGACCAGGCAAAATTTGTTGTTTCGTCCTATTAGACAGACTAGAGAATTATCAAGCCTGAGATGGAGGTCTTCCTTGCAGGATACAGTAGTTTTGCTGCCAGAAGATGGTCAGGAAGGCCTGGCTGGCTAACAAAGACAGTCCTTCAGCTGCTGGGTGTAGTTCCAGTTTTGCATCCCCTTTGGCAGCAGCACAGAGACTGCTGCAGTGTGGCCAGCCAGCAAAATTAGGAAATAAGGACCTCTTTTATTTACTCAGGCTGCTGAATCATGGGCATTCCTGTCTGCTTGGAGAAAAGTCAGGCAGCTCTACTTTCCACTGGAAGTCTCAGGAGTGCTTGGTACTTTCATCTCAGAGTGTTGACACACTTGTTTTAATGTGCTTTATGGAAATGGTGAAACTCAGCAAGTACAGTTGGTGGAGAAAAACATCTGCACTAACTATTCACACACATTTGCATCTTTAAATAGACTTTTAGGCCTTGTAGCCGATTTTCAGCAAAGTTTTTTGGTTGTGAGTGCTAGAGCTTTCTTAGAGTCAGTGAGTGTGAAGTGACTGGTTCCAAAAATTAAAAATTTACATGGACATGTTAAGTGCATCACATTGAAACTCAGAATACTTGCCATAACACAAAAAAGGCATTTACAGTAAGTAGCACTTAGTGAGTGCTGAAGGAAAAAAAAAGGTCGATACAGAAAATATATTTTAAAACTCCATAAACACTCTGTCAGGTACCTGGAGCCCTATTCTGCCCTCAGATAGATGTGTACCACTCCTGGGAACTTGTATGTGTGCATCTGAATTTGGTCCAGAGTATTTTAAAAGAGCTTGTTATAACATTAAAGATCAGTATTTGTAATGTTGACATATAGCTTAGCGTGTAGGTGTCTGCAGATTTATATGCAGGCAGCTGTGTGCAGAGTAGCAGCAAACTGTATTTGCCATGGGAGTGATGGGCAAAAAGGAGTTTGAAGCCCTTTATCCCAACAGCAGGTCAAACTTTACCCCCAGTGCAGAACTGGCTCTGTGGTGAGATCTGCTGGGAAAGCTGGAGTGGAGTCTGCATCCCCAGCACCTGGCTCGCTGTGGGGACCTTCAGTTCAGTTCCTCCATCACAGTTTTGAGGGTGGAGGCCTGCTCACCCTGTGCCTGTGCACGTGGAGTAGCCTCAGTGCGGAGCAGCAAGACACACTTTGCTGCCATTCTGAGGGAGATGCTCTTAGTGGTTCCACCTTAATTTTATGGGGCAGCATCCTTCTGGGGAAGGGTGGGGAGAAGACAGAACAAGCATTGCCATCACTCACATCCTGCTGTAGCAGTAGTTACGCTTAGCCCAGGTCTCCTTCTTGCTTGCTGTCCCCAGATCCATTCCTACCCAGGCCCTGAGCTCAACTGGCACATTAGTCCATCGCACACAATGTTCCCAGTGTTCAGGTTGGATTCTGCACAGCAAAAGTCACTGCAGTGAAATATTTTCCTTGTTGCAGAAGGACGATTTCAAAAGCCTTTCTGTGGGTCACTGCGAGCTGATGGGCTTGGCTTTGGAACCCTTTGTGTGAGCACAGCCCAGAGTCCCTCCCTCCAGAGCATGTGGCCGGCCACCGGTGCCCCTTACACAGAGGCTCTCCCCTGCCCCGCTGTGCCAGGGGGCGGAGGGGGAGTCAGGAAAGCGTGTTGGCCACATTGTTAGGCTTGTACTCAGGAAAATCCTGTTGTCCTCTGCCTTGCGGAATTCCCCCTGCCTTGCGGGTTCTTCTGTAGCTCTGAGAGATTGAAATATTTTCACTTCTCAACTTAAAAGGACACAAGTCTGACTTGTAAGTGGCTTGCTCTTCTCCCTTTTGCAGAAAGAGAATTGCTCTGTAGAATTAGTATGTGCTCAGATTAAAAAACACAATGGCAAAGTGACACACATTTCTATTTGCTGGCTGCAGAGTAAGAGCTGTCTCTGTGCTATTGTTACATTCATCCCCCTCTGCTTTCCCTACCCTTGTATAAAAGCTGAGGAGACTCCCAAGCAAACAAGAGGAATTGGGTGGAGGAAAGGGGCTGCCACTGCTTATGCCATGGTCACACTCCATGCTTGATCCTGACCCTGCTGCCAGCCTGACAGCCTGCTGGGATCCATGAGCCGAGGGGACTAGTTGTATAATAGGTAAAACCGGGCATGCAGTGGCCACAAAAAGGAAGTGATTTACTGCTATGTCAGTGATGGTGCACTATTTATAACACTTACTATATATTCCTCTAAACATTTATACAATAATATATCATTTCTCCATAGGATATACATTTTAATACTAAATTTGGTTACGAAATATGTTGCCTAGGCAGTCACAGACTATTTTTCTTCACTCGGTTTCTTGATATAAATTCCTGTTTATCTGCCATCAGTGGGTGTATGTCAGAAATATATTGGATTTTTAAACAAAAGGTTTTCCCATTTAAAAGACCTAGCTGGAAAGATGCATTTAATATAAAATTTAGAACTGGAGAAAACGTTAACATATTTTTCTGTAAATGTTTGTTTCACTATTTTGATCATTTCCAGTTTTAGAGTCAAACCCAACAATTTGAAAGGGCAGTGCACAGATTTACATTAAAAGTCTCCTGTGAATATTGCAGTCATTAATGTACCATCTTATAAACTCACCTGACTGGTTTTCTTTAGTGTATATGACAATGAGGAACTTTGCACATTGGGGAAGCATTTTAGCAGATTCCTTTTGCTGGAAGGGAGGATTTTTATGTTTAAATTTTTTGGAAAAACAAACAGCATTGTTTTCGGTTCAAAAATATGGCGCTCAGGCCAGGGTTTGATTTTGTTATTTAAATACCTACCATTAGTGCAGATTCCTATGTAGATAATTGCAGAAGTATAGTGTGTGTGTGTGTGTGTGTGTGTCTGTGTGCAAAAGGTGTGTTTAATTTGTGAAACCCTCCTCTCCAAGACATAAACAAGAGGATAAAAACCCATGCAGTTTCCAACTTATCCTGAAAAGCATTGTGTCAATGGGCAGGCATCCAGCAATGGTGTTTGGTTGTTTTCTCAGAGTTAGATGGTTGCCATCTGGCATTGATAGTGAGATGGCGTTGTCATCAGTTTCTAGATGCAGGAAAGGAATGAATCCTCATCTGTTTCCTGTGGATAAGCAAGAGGTTGATAATCTAGTAAAATCTCTTTACCTTAAAGTAAGCAGGCTTGGAATTTGTTTATATAATATAGGCCAGCTCTAACTTTTGTGTTGTAGTAAATTTCTTGAGAGAAGGCTGAAGATGTTAAGAAACTTACCGCTTTGCAAGAATACCTTTAGAAAGATATTTTTCAAGGGGTTTATCGTATCTTTTTCTGTAGTGTTACAGTAGTCAGTTTCACTTTTAGAAGGAAAAATAACCTCAAGCATTGCCCCTGGAAAGGAATAGAAGAATTATTTGATGTAGAGTGATCTTTCAAACATTCTTTTAATATTTTTTAAAAAGTTTTAGTTTAAGATCAATATGATCATTGCAGTATAGTTATCTACATTTAAAACAGAAGGTGCAAAACCTGTACAGCACATCTCTTGAAAAAAATATTTACAACTTTCCCTGTTTAAAGATGAGGTAATACCATGGATAACTACTCCATTTATTATCTGGCCAGCATTGCTGTTTTGCCTTTTCCTTGTAACTCATAAATCTTTCAGCTTTTACCATAAATGTTTATCATTTTTCCTGTTTCCAGTTTTTTATAAGTTGCTTTGTCTGTGATCACCTCACAGTACAGGTTCTGCTGTACTGAGGAAGTTCAGCTGGCCGAGGCCTTTGCAAAAAGGAAGAAATGGTGGGCAACCTCTTGAACTTAAAAAAAAAAAAAAGCTGTTCATGGCTGACCCTTGTGACACTTTCTCATTTTCCTTGTTCCTGGCTGTTGGTTTGTTAGTTTGTTTTGAACATTTAATGATCCAGCTGCCAGCTTTCAGCAACTAAATTGTATCATTATTGGCGAAATCTGGTTGCACTGTATTAGAGAAAACATCACGCTTTATATTGTTGTCCTGTTCCTCCCCTGTAATTTTTCCTGTTGTTGTTTAGAATAACACCCAAGTCTCTCTGAGAAATAGCCTTTAAAAGATTCCTGTGTTCAGAATCAACTTCAAAGGAAAAAATACCACAAACCAGTGGCAAAGCAGTGGGAATCTTTTCATTAAATATTAGGCATGTGGGTTCACTGTATTAATTTTAAAGCATTCCTGTAATATTTTCTCCTTTCCTTTGACTCTTCAGATGCTCACATAATATGCAAATAATTTTACAATGGATACAAAAGAAACATTAAATATATTAAAATCTGCATTTTAATAAAGTTGTCAATGTATAATACATATCTTGCAACTGAGAAAGAATGATAAAAAAGCAATAAAAAGTTAATATAGGCACAGAACTATTTAATAACTTTTAATGTTTTACAGTATGATAAAAATAAATGTGGTCTTGAAACTGTTGGATATCAGTGTAAGAAATATCCTAGTCTGAGTTTAATGTTTTAGCTGTTTAGGAGTAACAGTCCTGCGTTATTCATATGAATTTCCTATCTCCTTTTGACTGTTGGGATTAAGCTTGTGGGCCTGGTTTTTTTCTCATTTCAGACGGAGTGGATGTTGAGGATGACCCCTCCTGCTCATGGCCAGCATCATCGCCTTCTAGCAAGGACCAGACATCCCCGAGCCATGGAGAAGGCTGTGATTTTGGGGAAGAGGAAGGAGGCCCAGGGTTGCCCTATCCGTGCCAGTTCTGTGACAAGTCGTTCAGCCGCCTCAGCTACTTAAAGCACCACGAGCAGAGTCACAGTGACAAGCTCCCTTTCAAATGCACATATTGCAGCCGTCTCTTCAAACACAAACGGAGCAGGGACCGCCACATAAAGCTTCATACGGGAGACAAGAAGTATCACTGCAGTGAGTGCGATGCGGCGTTCTCAAGGAGCGATCATCTCAAAATTCACTTAAAGACTCATACGTCCAACAAGCCATATAAGTGTGCCATTTGCAGACGTGGGTTCCTGTCGTCTAGTTCACTGCATGGACACATGCAGGTTCACGAGAGGAACAAAGATGGCTCCCAGTCCGCTTCCCGGATGGAGGACTGGAAAATGAAAGACACTCAGAAATGCAGTCAGTGTGAAGAAGGCTTTGATTTTCCGGAAGATCTTCAGAAGCACATTGCAGAATGTCACCCTGAGTGTTCCCCTAATGAAGACCGATCTGCTCTTCAGTGTGTTTACTGTCATGAACTCTTTGTAGAGGAAACGTCCCTAGTAAATCACATGGAGCAGGCTCATAATGGTGAGAAGAAGAATTCATGCAGCATTTGCTCTGAGAACTTTCATACTGTGGAGGAGCTGTACAGCCACATGGACAGTCACCAGCAGCCAGAGTCGTGCAACCACAGCAACAGCCCATCTTTGGTAACTGTGGGGTACACCTCAGTCTCCAGCACTACTCCAGATTCGAATCTCTCAGTGGATAGCTCAACAATGGTGGAAACGGCTCCTCCTATACCAAAAGGTCGTGGAAGGAAGAGGGCAGCTCAACAAGTGCCAGATATGACTGGTCCTTCAAGTAAACAGGCAAAAGTTACTTATAGCTGCATTTATTGCAACAAACAGTTGTTTTCCAGCCTTGCAGTTTTGCAGATACACCTGAAAACTATGCATTTAGATAAACCCGAACAAGCCCATATCTGTCAGTATTGTTTGGAGGTATTGCCATCTCTCTACAACCTGAACGAACATCTTAAGCAAGTCCATGAAGCTCCAGACCCAGCGCTGATTGTTTCTACCATGCCTGCCATGGTGTACCAGTGCAATTTCTGCTCTGAAGTGTTCAATGACCTCAACACCCTTCAGGAACACATCCGATGTTCTCATGGATTTGCCAATCCTGCTGCTAAGGACAGTAATGCATTCTTTTGTCCCCATTGCTACATGGGATTTCTAACAGATTCTTCTCTGGAAGAGCATATTAGACAAGTCCATTGTGATCTTAGCAGTTCCCGTTTTGGTTCTCCTGTGCTCGGAACCCCAAAAGATCCAGTGGTGGAAGTGTATTCTTGTTCTTACTGTACCAATTCTCCAATATTTAATAGTGTTCTTAAACTGAACAAGCATATCAAGGAGAACCATAAGAACATTCCTTTGGCTCTGAATTACATCCACAATGGGAAAAAGTCCAGAGCCATGAGCCCGTTATCTCCTGTAACCATTGAACAGACCTCTTTAAAGATGATGCAGGCAGTTGGAGGTGCTCCTCCTCGTCCTGCTGGGGAATATATTTGTAATCAGTGTGGTGCTAAGTATACTTCCTTGGATGGTTTTCAGACTCATTTGAAAACACATCTTGACACTGTCCTGCCAAAACTGACCTGCCCTCAGTGCAACAAGGAGTTTCCAAATCAGGAGTCACTGCTGAAGCATGTTACCATTCATTTCATGATCACCTCAACCTATTACATCTGTGAAAGCTGTGACAAGCAGTTCACTTCTGTGGATGACTTGCAGAAACACCTACTGGACATGCATACATTCGTGTTCTTCCGCTGCACCTTGTGCCAAGAGGTTTTTGACTCCAAAGTCTCCATTCAGCTGCACTTGGCTGTGAAGCACAGCAATGAGAAGAAGGTATACAGATGTACATCTTGCAACTGGGATTTCCGCAATGAGACTGACCTACAGCTTCATGTGAAGCACAACCACCTGGAGAACCAAGGCAAAGTACACAAGTGCATCTTCTGTGGTGAATCCTTTGGTACGGAGGTGGAGCTGCAGTGTCATATCACTACGCACAGCAAGAAGTACAACTGCAAGTTCTGCAGCAAAGCTTTCCATGCTATCATCTTGCTGGAAAAGCACTTGAGGGAAAAACATTGTGTTTTTGAAACAAAAACTCCAAACTGTGGAACGAATGGGGCATCTGAGCAAGTTCAGAAAGAGGAGGTGGAACTCCAGACCTTGTTGACAAATAGCCAGGAGTCCCATAACAGCCACGATGGCAGTGAAGAAGATGTGGACACATCTGAGCCTATGTATGGCTGTGACATTTGCGGAGCAGCTTACACCATGGAAACTCTCTTGCAGAATCACCAACTGCGAGACCACAACATTCGACCTGGAGAAAGTGCCATAGTGAAGAAAAAGGCTGAACTCATTAAAGGGAATTACAAGTGTAATGTGTGTTCTCGAACATTCTTCTCTGAAAATGGGCTTCGAGAGCACATGCAGACACACTTGGGACCAGTGAAACACTATATGTGCCCAATCTGTGGCGAGCGGTTTCCGTCCCTTCTGACTCTTACTGAACATAAGGTCACACATAGTAAGAGCCTGGACACTGGAAACTGCAGGATTTGCAAGATGCCCCTCCAGAGTGAGGAGGAATTTTTAGAGCATTGCCAAATGCACCCTGACCTGAGGAACTCCTTGACAGGATTCCGCTGTGTGGTGTGCATGCAGACAGTGACCTCCACGCTGGAACTGAAAATCCACGGCACATTCCATATGCAGAAAACTGGAAATGGTTCTGCCGTGCAGTCCACAGGACGCGCACAGCATCTCCAGAAACTGTACAAGTGTGCGTCTTGCCTGAAGGAATTCCGTTCGAAACAGGATTTAGTGAAACTTGACATCAACGGTCTGCCATATGGTCTCTGTGCTAGCTGTGTTAATCTCAGTAAAAGTGGTAGTCCAAGTGTCAACATCCCTTCAAGCAGTAACAGACAAGGCATGGGCCAAAATGAGAACTTGAGTTCCATTGAGAACAAAAGCAAGGCAGGGGGACTGAAGACTCGCTGTTCTAGTTGCAATGTAAAGTTTGAATCAGAAACTGAGCTCCAAAACCATATTCAGTCAATCCACAGAGAGCTTGTTCCAGACAGCAACAGTACACAACTGAAAACACCACAAGTATCTCCAATGCCTAGAATCAGCCCCTCCCAAACTGAAGAGGTAACCCTTTTTTCTTTGCTCTTGACACCTTCCATCCTTTTGGAAAAAATCCCCCTGTTTTCAAGCAGTCTTGTCACTTGCCATGAAATGCTTAGGCTGATCCATGTTACATTTCCATCCACAGCCATTAGCTAGTAATTACTTACTTCTTGTTATGCCTTACATCTTGGATTGAATTTTGTGGAATAGGACTAATTCCAGTCTCCCTAGGATATTGTCTTCTGTATCACTGAGGAGTTCTATCTTCATGCCAGCACAACTGAGATCTGGAATCTTATCCTAGCTCCCGTACGCATTGGAATCCCCAGCTAGGAGTTGTGCTTACGGCAGAGAGCATTAATGACAGAGGAGTAGACACAGTGAGCCAAAATGCTGGCATAAGGGGTTGATTTTTTAAAAAATATTTGTGAGCAACAAATTGAGGGTATTTTTGTTAATTGCGTTGTAGACTTTCATTTTCCCCTCTTATAACATATTTTGATTAAGTAGAAGTGCAATGCTAGCCTAAGGTAAATTGGGAACTCAGTCCTTTGGATGCAATTGCTTGTTGTTTTTCTTTCCATTCGTGATGAAGAACATTTTGATGTCACTGAAACACCTAGTGCCTGATGACTGAAATTCCATCATGCAGCATAGCTTAAAAAGTAAATATCAAACTCTTGAAAGATGTCATCTGCTTCCTCAGCCACCAGTGACCAAGTAATGACACCTGTATGTGGGGAGGTAGGGGGATCATGTACTGAGGGAAGGGAATCTTTTGTCTTCAGAAATGTTACCATTAGAATGACTTAGATGTAATATTTTAGGTACGGTATGTTGCATTATGACCTCTTATAATCCGGGAAGCCTAAAAGCACAGCACAAACAAATTTTAAGAAATAGTAGTTTTTGTTTCAAGAAAGCTTTTAGCCTATAATGATACGAGCATGGTGCAACCCATTGCTGTGAATGTGTATGGATACCCTGTGGCTTGGGAGCTGCTGCTCTTTCACCACCTTCCTCACTTCCTGTTTGTGAGCCCATCTGTTGGGAAAGATATCTCTCAGCATGTTGTCCAACAGGGTTGTGCAAACTGGAGGGCAGGAGGGAGGCAGAGAGGGAAGAGGGAGGATACATAAGGATATGTGGAGCAAGAGGTAAGTGTTTATGGAGCTTCTGAGAACATAGATGAGGATAGGCTGGGAGAAGGACACTGAGGTAGCACAGAGCCTGGAGTGCCATGAAGAGAGAATTGGAGCTGAGAGTTCAGGATGAAGTACCAGGCAGGATGGACTTCTCAGGGAAAGGCCCTGTGCTTTCATAACTTCTTCATCGCCAGTTTGTGTATTGGATGGTGGTAAGGGACACCTGAGGAATGGGATGTGGTGTGGAATTTATGGAAAGCTGTTAGACTGAGAACCTGAGGTCTAAGGAAAACCTTCTTTTTAAAGAAGAGGAAGAGGAATGGCTCTCATTAGCTGTGTTTCAGACCACTGATGATCCCACTGCTGCTGAGTTGGAACCACAGGATTACCAGCTGCATGTTTTTGATAGGTTCAGAGTCATCCTGGTTTCTGTTTCTGTCATCTTGCACTGAGTGACTACATGAAATCCCTCTTCCCAGTCATGTTGGAAGCCAATTCCTGCTACCTCAAGCACAATCAGAATCATATGTTAAGTCAGTCACCACGCTAAGATGTCACCAACTTGTCTTTCTCTTGCTTGTAAACTAGACAAAAAGAGATTTGGGAGTCCTTTGTGATGATGTAAGATCAGTTACCTTCAGTGTCATTAGTGAATCTTCCTGTACTTGGATTGGGTATAATCAGAGTTCTTAGTTATACTTCTAATTGGTATTACATTCCTCTTCTTAAACCTTTTGATTTTTATATAAAAAGTGTATTGAAGATAAAAAAAGCTTTTTTCAGATTTTTGACTAGAATTTGCATCCTTCAAATCACCATTTGCCCCTCACCCTCATTCTGAGGATGTAAACTGAATTTTCAGTCTCTGTGGTTCTAGTGTCCACAGAGTAATGTAGACTTTAGATTCTTTTCTCCTGGGAAGACAAAGCTATCAGATTCCTGATAGAGCATTAGTAGTTCTGGAAACCATAAATGCACATTTGTAAAATCCTGAAAGATAATTTATTTTTCTAGCAGGTATTACTGGTTTCAAATTGTATTGATGCAAGCATTGTAGCAATGAGAATCAAAATTGAAAGTGGTAATGTGCATATGTTTAAAACTATAGATTGGATGTCCAGACTGAGGGAAGTGAAAACATAAGCATATAACACAAACAGTAAAAACAAATTGGGTTTTTAAAATTTGTTATTAGTCACTGGCTTTGATACTCCACTGGAAGGATGTTTCTAGAACTGAATGGGATGTTGAAGACAGCTACTTAAACATGCAAGTTTGGGGAAATTTTCAACAAAAAGTATTAATAATATCAAGGAATTAAAGTTTCATTTGCATTATTGAGAGTCACATAGTTTGAGATTTCAACCTATATATAAAGAATATTTCATTCCTAAGGCAAGAAAAATAGGTGTCTTGCATATATGAGATGAGTTGTCAGACCATTAATATTGCTGAATACCCCTTTTTACTCAGTAATAGATTTCAATGATAAGAATATTTGAAAATACCTTTTTAGGATAAAAGATAACACTGGAAGTGTCACTTCTAGCTTCTTTGCCTAGTATTCTCATGGCTGAACTAGAAATCTCCCCTTTTTAGTCTGTACCTACTAATGTGATAGGGTGCAATTACCTTACCACAGTATAATGTCATCAGTTGAGCTGTCACCTGCTGAGCTCACCCCACTTGCTGAGGGAAAAATGTTGACCTGAATCCTCTCCATTGAAAGTTACCTTCTGGTTGGGGTGGGAAATGATAAGCAGTGCTCATCACTGGTTGCAACAACTCAAGGAGTGGGTCAGAACTCATTAAGCCCATCACACGGCTGTATCTAGTACCCCTAAGTTGTCACACAGACTTAAACAGGCAGACTGTGGATAGCCAGCTTTTGAAAGAGCCCTAAAATGTGTAAATCTGCAAGTTAATCATTGGGCTTTAATGAGGTGCTGGATTCAGCTGATTGTAGATTTCTTGTAAAGATCTTGAATCACACTACAGACACACTTTTAGGCTAGGGTGATAACCTTAGTGATAGTTACTGTCTAAAAGCAGAGAACAAGGTCTGGTATGCTGGTGAATTGGGAACTAGACCTTTTTCTGTCACTCATGTGTTTTGCTGACTTGGCCAAATCTGCTTGAACATCTCTGCTTCATTTTCCTTATTCAGAATATAAGATAGATATTTCCTGAAAAGTGTGTCGCCATGCTTACTTACAGTACATCTTTTTAAAGCACTTGGAAGATGAAATTCTGTTCAAGAAAAACTGTGTGGCCTTGACTCTCTTGTTCCTCCTTAATACGCTGTCATGCACCTAGTGAGAGAACTCTAGACTCAGCAGAAAGTGTGCCCTCACTTCTTAAGCTTCAAGACTTCTGGGCTTGCAGAATCACACCAGCATAATGGCGCAATGAGTTATTGTCCATTTCTTAGGTGGCAGGGGAGGAGGGAATGGGCTCTACCTTACACCAACAGCTTAATGGTAAAACCTGAATTATGGTAGTGTATCCACATGTGCAACTGAGCTCAGTTTGGGGTCCTGTTGGTAACTTTCAGAGTAGAAGCATAATTGTTTCTGTATCACTTTGTCCCATGAATGTGAAGCTTGAGTGAATACTGTATTACCTGTGGCAGTGCAGACAGTACTTCATTAATAATACAAGAATGCTCTGGGTTTTCTGGTCCTGAAGAGTGAAGGAGCAGCGTGAGTACATGGCTAAATTATTTCAGGAGTGAAGATGCTTATTTAGGTGTGGCAGAAGACTTGCAGAAACTCGCTGTAGCAGAGAGTATCAAAAATGCTGCACAAAGGAGAGAGCTAGCAACTGTCACACCAGCTGGAGAGCACAGTAAGTGAATCTGGGGCTGCTCTTCTGTCCCGTTGTGGTTGTGCAGAGCTGTATGCCAGGATGGGCATGTCACAGCAGGGGACACCGGGCACATCACAGCGCTGTTCTGGAAAGAGCCGTGAAAGTGCAGGCTGACAATGAGCTTGCAGAGATGGGGTCACAAAATTCAGATGCTGTGGAGAGCTGTTGGCTCCTTGAAACTCAACTTCTCCGACCTCAGATGAATCCAGAAACGGTATCACCCTGGGAGAAAGAATGGAGCTCAGGTAGGTGTACTCTTTTATCATTACATTTTTTTCTCTTTATTTATTCATGGGCCCTGAATCTACCTTTATTCTCTTACTATTCTTCCCCCCACTTCTCAAAACACTGCCAGACCCACAAAGACAGAAAACAGGAACTGCCTTTTGAAGTAGCTGGTTTATTTCAACAGCATGAACTGGCAGTCAGAGGCGGAAAGAAGAGAGAAAAGACTGTAAGCAACCCAGAAATGTTCCCAGATGCATGCTTTTGGCAGGGCAAGCAATAGCATTTTAGCAATATAAATCACAGTGCTTTTAACTGAAAAAATGCACTGAAATCAATACTCATGCATTTAATTGAAATACATAAAGAAATTAAAATAATCCTCCTCATCAGCAATCCAAGCTGATCATTCTGACTACAGGATTTTTATGAATAAGCACATAAACTTGTAATGTAAACATAAGTAGTGCCTTGGGTTTCCTGTCAGTGAATCCAGGCCCAGAACAAGTGATTTTCATGCCGCATTTTGGATCCAGGGATAGAAAAAGGTAAAGAAGGTTTGTTGCTGGTACAAAGATTTGGCTTTGAAATAGTTTGTGGAACTAATCTGTGACAAACATATTTTCTGCTTCTGGAGTTTCAAAATGAGCTCACTAAAAATACCATTTTTGTCTTCTGGCATCATTTTAACATTCCTTTCAGGAAAGTATTATTTAAAGTGTGATCATATATATTCTTAGGAAGGGCTAGCCTGGGGTTTTTTGCCGCAGTAGGCCACCTCCACTTTGCACTATGCTTTAATTTCTGGTAGTGCCACTACCGTGAAGTGGCTGATAAGATTCAGCTTAGGCATTTCTCTTCTCTTCTCTTTCTCTTAACACTTTTGGTAGTGAGCTATCAGAGTCCTTTTTGAATTTTACGAGGACAGTATTATTGTTATCCTGTTGCTGTAAATCCTACCAAAGTTAAGCTTCAAACTTCCCACCTCACATACATCATGAGTTCAGTCTGTGAAAGGAAGGCCATATGTTGGCTGGGAGCTGCTGAACAGAAGCAAGGGGGATAATTGTAGTGAGTTTTCTTACTTTCCTGTCCACTGATCATTAAAATCTAATGCTGTTTGTCTGTCTTGTTATTTGTCAGAGGCTTCAGATGGGGAATTTGGAGAAGCATCTTCTTCACACCTGTGGAAAACTTTGCATGAGAGCATGAAAAATTTTCAAGCGCACTAAACCAAGATTTCCATAAAATGAACCAGGGTGGGAGGAGTGGAATGCATGCTTGAAGAAATGCAGAAGAACTGGAGAGGGACACGGGAATGTGGATGAAGTCCTTAATGATCTCTAGAGTGGGAAAATATAGATTCAGCAAAGCTTTATGAGACAAAACATCCATGAGATGTATATTCCTACAGCTCAGCTGTGCAGCCCACTATCCTCGTGGGGCTTTTCTTGTGCTTGTACCTGCTGGCCAGCTGACTGGTGTAACACGCCACAATTTCTGCACAGCTCCAGAGGAATGTCACAGTAGTGATGAGTGTTTGTATTCTGATCTCAGAATTGGGTAGAAATGAAGAAATTTCACACAATTTTCTAGCCTGATCATCTTTAGGAGCAAGACACAGAAAATCATGGCATATCTCTATTTGTCTGCTGGTTTGCATACCTCTAGAGGATTCTCTCACTTCCACTTCTTATTTTTGGACTACTCTTTGCCAATTTCAAGAAAAATTTCATAGATTAATAGTAATCTCAAAGCCTATGAAGTTGTTACAATGTTTGGGAAGAGAGGTGATCCAGCAGGTGATAGAATCCAAATAGGAAAGAGGTCTTTAAGAGATCAAAACCAGGAAGATGGCTGTAGCTGAAGTTTATACCTGGTTCTTATGCAAAAGTCAAGCAAACATAAGAAATGAAGTTATAGGAGGAAACTATGATCTGTTCTTCATGATACTCACAGGCCAGCTTCTTGTGACTATACATGAGAACTGTTTTTCACCACTACTCAATAAAGTTGTTATATACAATGTGTGTATTACTCTGTCTCGTACAATAAACATAACACCCAGATTTGTTACTCTGTCATGAGGGAAATAAAATGGGCTAACCATTAATTTAAAATGGATATGTAGCCCCAGTACTGCTTGTTTCATGAAGTTGTACAAAATGAGTATAAACAAACCACCTGACATGTAGTATCCTGTTAAAGGATACTCTTCTTTGACCTGCCATAGCTTGTGATAGCAGGTAGCTGATCTTGGGCCTGGTGGTTCAAAACTGTGAGATACCTTTTTCTCCTGCCAAAGCCATCTTTCATTTGTACCCTTTCCTGCATTGTATTACAAACTATTGGATAAATATGACCTGTATTATTTTATACAGCATATATTTCTGGATGTGACAGGAGAGGCTAACATCCTGCTAACATCCACCCTCACCGTGTGACATTCTAGGACAAGAAGCAGAGGGGACAAATGGACGTGCATAGGGTTCTCTCTGAACATCAGGAAATACTGTGAGGGCAACCAAGCCCTGGCACAAGTTACCCAGACATGTTGTGTATCCTTTGAGATACTCACAAGTCATCTGCATGTGGTCTGGCTCTACGTGACCCTTCTTGAACAGGAGGACTGGACCAGAGGATCCCCAGAGATCAACCTCACCCATTTTGTTCTTCTGTGGTTTCTACCCATCCTTTGGGCCCATCTACCAGATGTATGCTGATGTTACCCTGTTCTTCCTTGGTGGCTAAACCTTTGTTGCTGGTATATGGCTCCGTAAGTCAGTGAATAAAAGGGCAGCAGGGCCTTCCCTGATATTGAGCATCTCAGTACAGTCCTACCAATAATAATGAGCACTTCTAGGAATCATTTTTAATGCCTGTGAAATGCCTTTGAAGAGTGTCTTAGAAATGCAGCCATTTCAAAGTTACTTGCTGCTTGTGTACTCAAAAACATGGTGGGAGGTAGGAGAGAAGGGAGCTATTTATCCCCTTTGATCTTATGTCCACAGTTTTGGTGTCCTGTGTTGGGATAAATTTCCTCTGTTTTTTGCTTATTATTCAGATATTTTTCAGCATTCTATCTAAAAAGGTACACCTAATGGCTTTTCATGTCTGAGAGGCCACCTCTTCCTCTCTACATTTTCCAGTAGGAAGCAGGGTGGTTCACCAACAAAAAATGATCTGAGACTTCAAGCTTCCAGATTTCCTTTTGTTTGTTTTACCACTGCTACAACAGTCCTCTTGGTTTCTGCTCTGATGGCTGGAATAGGAACATGACTGTCTGCTTACAAATCCTTGCAACCATCACTGACAGTGGCCAACCGGCAATTGATCATGTTCTGCTGCTTGGTGCTTCTCTCACAGGCCTAGGCAGGGAACTGCATCACCTGGTGATTTTCCTGAGCTATCCGTCTTAACCATAGCTTCTCATTTCTCTTATGCTCCCTGCTTCTCAGCTGGTTTTTATTATGGTGGTTGAGTGGTATGAAGGTTTGAAGTCCTTCAAACCTAGAAGTATGGCATTCTGCTTCTGAAACAAATTCTGCAATCTTTTTTTCAGATGGGGAAATGGTAGGCTGAAGCTCCATGTAAAAAGACGTTAACTTATTACAGGATGTACCTAAGAGGAACTGCTGGTATTTTAAGAATTAATGTGAAAGTAAAAGATTATGAAATAGGACAGAGGCAATCCTGTGAAGTTCCCTTAATTTCCTTAGAGGAGAGCAAGTATGTCTTCACAGGAAAAAACCCAGTTAGGCACAAATCATTGTGGATAGTGTTGAAGAGTGGCTCAGCAGAGTGCTTGTTTTGCTGGTACACCACTTCCTTGGGCAGCTGCACTGCCCCAGCAGAGGTTTTTCAACTGGGCACACAGTCAAGCATCATTGCAATGTCAGCAGCTGTGTGCCAGCTCAGATGCTACCAGCATATTTGTTAACGTTGATGTGGCCTAAGTGTATCCATAGAGGGTAGTACTAAAATCACAGCAATATGATTGTAGGACTCTGGTCATGCCATATTTTGTAGTGCCTTTGTAAAACCCCAATCTTGCCCGTGTTATCGTGTGAAGCCTTCATTTGCGAAGTCCCATTGACTTCCCCAAGTGCAGAGCTAATTGCATGAGAAGGATCTAAGGGGTTTACTCCTTCTCCTGATACTTCAATGAAAATTAATTTCTTATATATTATGTATGAGTAATATATTTCTGTTTGTACATTAATATTAATGTTGCATATTTTTGAGCACAAGTTCTATTCTGTAGGATTAAATTATCTTGGTAAGTAATAGTGCAGAATTCAGTTTGAGTTGAAAGTGGACAATTAAGGGCAGGGGGAGTGTCCTGAGTTACACTTTGGAAAGTGAAATTAATCAGCATTAATTCTCAATGGAGTGGGAGAAAAGCGGTTGTAGTGTTTAAATTTTTTTTTACAAAAAAAAGGTATATAAAAAGCTCGTGATTTTGCGATTCTGTTAAAATCCAGAGAGCTTTTACAAAATCTGTGATGGAGAAAAGAGACAAGAGTATTCTCTTGTGCATACTTGCAAACTATTAATTTTATTGGGCTACATCTGTTGCTGATTGTTGGTGAAGAAAGTAGTGGCTTTATTGAATGACAGTCTGTCTCAGTATGCCTTTTTTTTAACACAAAGCAAAAAACCGAACTTTAAAAAGGAAAAAATATCAGCTTGCTCAGAATATCAGCTTTTTTAGTCTCAGACCTGCCAAGTCAAGCTCTATTGCCTGCGTTTTGATGTCACATCATCTGCAGAATTATCAGTGTGGTGTTGGTCATAGTTCCTCCTTAATTTCTGTAGCCACACAGCAGCTCTGACACAGATGCTGTGTGTTGGGAAGCCTCTGGATGGGTTAACTTTGGTTTTAAGTGCAATGCAAGGAGACAGAAAGGGGTGGGGATGCTGACAGGAAGTTCGGCTGCTGACACAGTCAGCCCCAAATTCCTGAGCACTGTTCAGCACATACACGTGCACTGCTCAGAGGCTCAGCTTCGCCCAGGATCAGGCCCTCAGACAGAAAGAAGCATATTTGCTTTTTAGGTCCCAAATCAAATTCACAGTACTTTAAGCTGTTTGTATTCATAAACTATGTAAGCCTGATATGAAGTAATTGAGAGAGAAAATAAATATACAGCTATGTGCTGCCAGGTTTTAGAGTTACTTTTCTGACAGGTATTTCACTTCAGTACTGAGTTTGAAAGACCTAGAGACAGTTAAAAGATTAGAGATCTCAAAGGGAGAGATGCAGTTTTTAAATGTGGCAAGATGTGTTTTTTTCTGTGTGGGGATGTGAGACATTGCAAGCTAATGCTCTTCGTCAGCCAGGGGAGGGACAGGTTTGTAACTAAGAGGTATTAAAGACAGACATGATTAAATGCAGAATCCAGAAAAAGGTAGAAGATAGAACAGCAGACCAGGAATTCAAGCAGAATAGAGAAGGAAGAACTGCTAAGATGAACATTTGTATTTCTGACTCAATATATTTTGTGTATGCAATAAGTAACCATAATGAAAGAAATGAGAAAAAATTATGTTTCTTTCCATTTTTCATTTTGCTTACCTTATGGGATTGATTGTATTCTTTCTCTAGGCATGTACATTCAGACACTGTTATAATTTAAGACCCTGCTAAACAAAAACAGAACAGAAAAATCCTCATAAAATCTCCCTGAACATGTTTTTAGAAGTAATCAGGAAATACTAATTAAAGGGTTTTGTGTGAGCAATTACAAGAGTTGGCAATTAGTCAATTTAAAAAAAAAAAAAAGCAAGATAACAGTGCCCCATAAGCAAGACAAATAACTAACAATGCACTGAAACTGGCTAACATATGCTTAGTTTTTTAAGAGCTTAAAGTTGACAAAATAAGCATCCAGGAAGACAGAAGCGAAATCCTCGATTAAGGTACTGTCAAAATTAATGTGAACTCGGTTAAAAAATGGCTAAATGGACAAAGCTAGTGCCATGGTTGCTCTTCTGTATCATGGAGGGCCAAGCACACTGCTAATGCTTAATAAAATAATGATGTCAAAAAATCAGCTGGCAGCATTAGGAGTTAGCATTGGCAATTTGGTGTAGTTAGTGTGCAAATTTTAAGTGTTTCAGCTTGTTTTTTTCATATGATTTGTTGGATGCTGTTCACTTTCTCTTGTCAGGTTACTGTTCTGTTGGTTTAAAAGGTTGAATTAACTCCACCCTTTATGTAAGGGAAACTGAGTGAATGACTGATATGGGAGTAGGGAATTAGAGGATATGAGAGGTGTGGTATCACTCTTTGGCAACAGCAGGTTGTCTCAGTTGTATCATTGATCCATACACTCAGTCTGTGCTAAAACTGAGGGGGAAAAGCCTTGAAAGTCCCCTTCAGTAGTGTGACAAGGGCAAATAATGTAATTAGGTGTAAACAGGAGGTTATTGGTGGGGTAACAGGTACACGTCAAAACCATTTTTGATCGGGCACAGAAGTGTGAAACACTGTGCCCTATAGAACAAACTAGAGATGCCTGCAAGCCTAAGACTGTAGATGCCATGCATTAGAAGCTATAAATGATATTTTGGTTATTTCATATAGGGAATAAGTATTCAGTTAAAAGGGGCACGGGTACAGGAGATCCAGAAAGGGTGTATGTATTCAAGGGAACCAGTACTGTTAAACAAATGCTTTGTCGTGGAGCTAGTGGCATATCCTCCCCATGGAGAAGAATGAAGTACAGATTAGAGGTAATATAATGGAGTATAATATACAATAAATGACTTACAAAAATATCCATTCCAAAATTGTCAGTGAAAGGAGCTGAAGATAAAAGGAAACATTAAGCAGATAAATTTGCGACCTTTAAGAAGAAGCACGAACAGCCTGGGAAAAGGCCACTAAACAAACATTTAATAGGGAATGTAAGGATTACCCATGAAGTTACTGGTTTGTGAGCTTGATTTAAACAGTGAGGAACAGAAGAGGAAGGCTAATCAAAGACATGATAGAAGAAAGTTTGGATTTAATGAAGGATAGAGGGCAAAGATTCACGGAGGGAGGATCATGCTTAAAATTTTCAATAAAGAGTATTTTGAGAGAGTAGCCACAAGTGCTGACAGAGGAGACTATAAACATGATTTACCAGGATTTTAGCAAAGCTTTTGAAGCAGTATAGCACAAAAGACTAATCTGTTGGGTGAATAAGTATGGCATGGGGAGAGATACTTTCTTTGATTAAAAAAGAAAAGAAACATGATCTTGGGTATGGAAAGCATAGGAGTCTTGTGAATTGAAGCAGGTTGGTTTGGAGAGGTGTAAATAATGGAAAGCCTTAAGAATCATTATTTGCACCAATTTTGTTGAACTTACGTGGCATATCAGTAGTCGGGAATAAAGAATAACTAGTAAGGTGATGAAATTCCCTGATAGTACAAAAGTGGGGAAATGCCAGAACAAAATAGGCAGGTGATAAAATACTGAATGATTTTGACAAGGAGGTGGAGCATGAGCCGATAAGTAGCATATGCAGTTTATTTTCAAGTCATATAATGAGGCTAGGGAACAGAAAAAAAAAGAATGTATCAGTACCTCAAACAGTCACAGGGCACAAAAGTCTACACAGAAGTATTTTCTGCATACTTTTGAAGCACTTCTGAATAGAACTGTAAATCCTCTAGTAGTGTGGTTATTAGTTGTTTTGCTTTATTTATAAAAGCAAAGCAAATAAAATTCTGTGCACAGAATTGAAGTACCAATTCAAAGTTCACATTCCTGGACTGTTTATAAAAGCAGCAAAGTCTCATTTCACATGACATGGACACTCCGGGCACCTTTATAGAAAAGAAATTCGGAAAACTGCAAAGTGATAAGTGAGGATTGGGACAATAACTAAAGGTCTAGGTGTCATTAATTATTCAAAAGGTTAGAGAGACACATGCATATACCCAGTCCAAAGCTCTTTAAATGAAGTCACAGAGAAGCTTTGAATGCTGGAAGGCTTTAAATTGGTTATGAAAACAGGAACGCAACAGGCACCCAATGCTCTTATGAGACATTTTTCCAAGCAGTTACTCTTCTACAATGATTTTGAATGGCCCCAGGAATGACCTGGTCCTCAGATTTACACTCAGCATGTAGGAGACAAATTGGCAGTTAGGCTCTTGACAGGAAGGGGTTCGGTGAAGGATTATTGGCTTGGTTATTGGAGAGTTTTTATTAAAAGATGAGATAATAGTAATATTAATAATAATAATAATAATAATAATAATAATAGTAAGAGGAAAAAGTTAAACCACTTTCTTAATCCCATGTGCCTTTCACCTCTGGAACAAATCTTTGGGAGTTTTTGCAAGATGGCACAGTCTAGAACGCATTGCGCCTTCTGCACTTACTAAACTGGTCCTGTCTGAGTCCATACGGAAATGCACTGGCCGGAGCTTTCTGTGGCCCACCCTTGCTGATTTGAAATTACTCTCTTACAGGAAATACGTGTCATCTTTTTTCTGTGTTTGTAGGGAAGAATGACAATATTGTCATTCTTCTGTCTCCTCAGGAGACTGACAGGTGTCCTATGGGAAAAGCAGTTGCGGCAGGTTAGGGTGTCAGTGCCCTTATCTGTCCACCCTTCGTTGTTGTGTGGAGCCAATAGGCTCAGGGCTGTGAGCTGGAGCAGCAGGGCCTGGGTTGCCTGCTCAGTCCTGATGAGTCCTCCACATGCTGGTGCCTTGGGCAGAGGGGCAAGGGAGCTCAGCAAGGGTTCCCTGCTACAAACAGCTGCAGCTGGAAAAGGCAAGGATGGCTGTCACAGCCCTGAGCTCCTTTCTGTTTAGAGCCATCTTGCACTGCAAAGGCTGGAGACACTCAAGACAAATTCAAATGCCTCCCTGAGATCACAATCCAGTTTTTCTTCTGTGATGTGTTACACAAGTGCTGCAAGGCTTCTTTCCTTCCTATCCAGGCAAGGGGCATGGAGCTGCAACAGCTCAGGGTTCATTTCTGTCTTATTCCCCCAAGTTTCCCCTTTTTGGGAACACAGTGTGAGGAGGGCCTGGGTCTCCCCCCATATGTCACCCTAGTAGGGAATTGGAACTAGCCAGGACCCAGGAACTCCTGTGAGCAGTTATGAGTCCCATGCTTCTGACAAAGCTTGTGAGAGTAATATGTAACTTGCAGTGAACAAGGACTTCCTTAGAATGTGAAACATATGGAAATAAGTATGTGGGTTTTGTTCAACATGGTGTGAAAATTACGGGGTTTGATCACTTTGAAAATCTAGGAGTAAATGGAATTTACTGAGTATGCTTTTAAAATAAAAACTTAACCATACACAAGTTTAGACACTTTGAGATGAGTATGTGTTGAGCTAATAAAAGTTGATGTCAACATTTTAGAATATGTTTGGAAACAAAAAAGAACTAGTGCTTGATCAAGCAGCAGTCACAAAAATAATCTTCCCTTCATGATAAAAAGAAAAACTCTGTGTGTGATTCTGCAAATATGTCAGATCATTTTGAACAGGCTAGTAAGTGGTAGTAAATTATTATTTTTTGTTGTTGTCAAATCACTTTACTTTTTAGCATTTGACTTCAAAAAATCCCCAACCTTTGTATGTGTTGTCTTTATGTACATCAGTCATAATTTTTCTGACAATTCTTGACATGCACTCTGCATTGCTCTACTAACAAGAGAAAAGACCAGCCATTACATTTATGTTTCTTTGTTTTTCAGCAAAGTCACATATCAGGAATAATGCTAGGGGTACGCTAATAAACAATACATAGCGCCAGTCATCAGGGAGTAAGAAATATTTTCTAACTAGTTCTAAAGGGAAACAATGTTTTAAAAAAAGGGAGAGTGATTGTTATTTATGCAATATTGTTGTTCTATATGTCAGCATCAAAAAGCATCTTGTAAAGAGCTTAGCATAATAAATCGTTGATCGTGACTGTCATTATTTAGAGGTCTTTGATACATCTAGCTGTAGTGCAGTAAGGTTAAATTTACCAGCATATAATAGGACATCCTTAGACTGAATCTGATTTTCTACCAATGTTACCAGTATTGTCACAAGAACAAAAAAAATAAAAAAAGTATTTTATCTTTAAAAACAGTTAGCTTTACAAACTGTAACAGTAACACTAAGTCAAAGCAGATCCGGTTTCTGGGTGCCCATTGATTTTTGATTGTCTACATAACAATTTAACTTGGTGACATTTCAAAAAAGTAAGGTTAATTTAAATGAAAAACAGCAAAAAAGGCTTATGATTGTTTCCACTGAGAAGAGACACAGCACATTTTATTGTCATCGAGAAAATTAAAATAGCCTCTGTGTATGCAAAGCAATGGGAGATGTGTAAAGAGGAGCCCACAGGAACACTTAATTTCAGAGTTGACTTTGATTAGTCACTAATTTTTCAGTTAACTTGGTAAGGCAAAACAACATATGTTTGAAAAGTATTTTTATTTATGCCTACAGGCTTGAAGTAGAAAGATACATAATAAATGGGTACTTTATCTGTCTGGGACAGGGCATCTAAATTTAGATCCTGATAAAAAATCTAGCAAGTCTTTATTACTGTTTGGAGTCAGGTAAAAAAAGCCACCAGCTTTTAAAAAATATAATTGATAATACCAGCTGCATAAAACTCTTCACAAGTTAAATGTATATGAGAGAGGCTGTATTTTTGATGCACGTTATCCAGTGAACCCTACTTCTTCCCCTACTAATATATATGAAATCTGCAATTTAATACACCTGTGCCAGCTTCTTGTGACTTCACATTCTTTAAAAAATATGTGTTTTTCTGTGTTTTTTTCTTCTTTTTGCTGATGTAGGCAAGGTGCCTGTGGCTGTACAGAAAGATCTGTGTCTCTTGAGTTACTGCCTTGATGTGGCAGTTCAGGGCTTACCTTGATTTTGTTGCATCTTCAAAACAAGAATTGAGCTCTTCAGGACTGTTACCTTAGGACTTGAGTCCTTGATACTACAATTATGCAGTTGAATAATTTTATGAATCTGACTTTTCTTATTAGATGCCTGGATAACTGCAGATTTTAAGTCTTATGAAGGAAAAACTAAACCTTATTTTGAATAAACTCTTAGCTTTCACTTTTAAAACAACGCTTTCCAATATCAACTCTCTGGCCAATTCAGATCAAGAAAAATAATGAGAGAAAAGGCATTTACATTTTTAGGATACTGAAATGTCTTGGACAAGTTACATACCTTGTAGAAAAGTGAAAGAGCAGATCTTTTTTGAAAGACATCAAGACAAGTGAAAAACTTGTTATGTGCACTGAATAGAGCAGAGTAATGCATTTCCTAGTTTATAATGAAATTTGAGCTGTATACACCATGATTTTTAAATAAGTCAAGCCCAATCTAATGTGGCCAGAAGGCATGGTCTCTGGCTAGTTTCCAGTCAGGCTTCCCAGTTTTAGTACAGGCTTGCCAATAGATATTATTGAAGCAACTGCCCTGATACAGGAACTGTTTGTCCAGACTAGCTGGGAGGTTTTCCTCCTTGAAAAATGGCAGCCTGATGGACCATTTAAAATGTGTGGTACAGAGGGGATTCTGCAGCCCCACTGAAAATGAGAGAAGCATATTTCTCATTTCTGTGTTCTTTTCCTGGCTTCTCTCTTTTTCTGTAGTGGCTCTAATGCATTGGTGTAACATGAAGGATTCACATTGATTTCAGTGTTGTTTGGCTTACATCCCATATATCCTCATTCCATTTTGCCTTCCATGAGTGTAGTACTGATATTTTAGCAATACTGATCTGTCCATGGAGTTAGGAAGCTGACAACAATCTCTACCAAGTTTCAGAAAACTCAAATGAAAGGTACTACAGAACCTGCAGAGTGTTATTTTTTTAATATTAATAATTAAGCCTTAATGAAAACACTGCTGGAGAGCTTTAAATGACCACCGTGAACTTGGTATTTTGAGTTATAATGAAATTATTACAATTGTATGTTTCAGTAAATTTTATCTACCCTTGTTTCTTTAGAAGAAGACCTACCAGTGCATCAAATGTCAGATGGTTTTCTACAATGAGTGGGATATCCAAGTTCATGTTGCAAACCACATGATTGGTAAGTGAAGCACTAAAACTTCTCGAAGACAAATAGCCATTTTTCTTACTCATTATCACCATTGTCTCTAAAATTAAACAGAGTTAAGGAGAAATTAATTGTGGATCCATCAATGATTAACCTAGGCATGATTGATTTTTTTACTCATATTACTAGACTTGATAAAGCATTAGCATATTTTATTTTCTGCAAGGGCTAGTTTAGACTTCTGCAGAGAATTATATATCCACTGCCAGTCAAAACACAAGTGATTAGCAAATTAAACTTCTAATCATTTTTGCATTATTGAAAACAAACTAACAGGAATGGTTAATGAACTGGATGTTAGCTTTCCGTAGAGTTTTAGACAGGTTTTAATTTCAGAAGTTATTATGGTAATGATACTACTGAGTACTTCTCAAGCACCTTAGTACCAAAATCAAAACTGGTGAGTTTTTGTCGTTAGGAAACATAAATAATTCAAATGGCCATAAAATAGTATTGTTTGTTATGTTTGAGCAGTCTGGAAAAAAATCCTGAGTGTATCTGTATACAATTAAATACTATAAATTATTTGAAAAAGTAAGGAATTGTAGTATATAGTAATGGAATCCTCTCTTTAAGGTACAAGAATTTAAAAAAACATCTTTTAGGATTCCTGAATCCTGATGTTTACAAAGCTGTTACAGTTGTAAATTGCAATAAAACAAAAGCTGCTTTTTCTTTGATATTCATATTTTCCTATTATTTGCTGATTCCCCTAGGTTTACCCATAATGTTTTCAATTTGGTAACCACTCAGTAATAGCACTAAGAATTCTATCAGCCAATTAAATTTATCAAGCACATCATTTGCTCACTAATAAGATAACATTACCAGGATTGTCTCCTGGTCTTCTTTTTGTCTCTTTTCCAAATTTCACTTTTCAAAACAGAGACAGTTACCACTGATTTTTTACTCCTGCTTCCCTAACACTGGTTTTCTTGCTAAAACACCAGAAAATCTTGCAAAGCACAGACCAAACAATATGGTATAAAAGCTAGTAATTACATGTCCAGCAGAAGAGAATTTGCTTGATTTTTCCACTTTCCATTTCAGTGGTAATTATTTTTTTCTTTCGAGGTAACATGAAGATTTCTTTCATGAACACTTAGCAATTTGGCTGCACTGTAAAAGAAAGTTATCTGCCAAAACTTAATGGCCCATTTCTGCGGGTACTTTATTTAAGTTGTTATACATTTAGAGCGTAAACACTTTATATATTTTTCATAAAAATGAATAAATGGAATTGACAAACTGGTTTTGTAAAGGAGCCAAGCAATTTACCAGTTAGGTTAAGCCTTAGTTTTGGTATCTTGTGGTTTTGGGTAAGAGATAATTTGAACTGCTTCAGAGTATTCAATCTGTGTCATTAATGGAATTTAAAAGTAGGATACTACTAACAACAGAGCTCACCATTTCTGCTGTTTTATTTGAATTCAGTACTTGAAATGTTCTTAATTGTAGCATATAGTGATGCTGAAATGTGACAGGGAATATGGACACTGTTTATAAGGGATGATGCTGGAATTGATGATGTGTTTGCTTGCTACCCACTTCCCAGGTGCCTCACATTTTCAGAACAGGAGCTCACTTATTTCATTAAATACTCAGATTTATTTTTGCCCTCTATTTTCTGGATGAGTTTTATTAAAGAGTCAGAATGGGAGGAGCAAAATGAGGAGAGAGTCAATAAAGCAGGACAAATCCATTTAGCTGGCTTCAGCCTGCAGATCTGAAAAGACGTATTTTCTTAAACAAAGCTATTAACTGCCTATGTTTAATTTCTAAAAGCTGGATGAGGTTGAATTAGAATCTTTAAAAAAAATATTTAATTGTTTTGTCTGTGTTCTATCTAATCATGCATGATATTACTTCACGACATAACCATAGTGACACAGATTTAAACGTGCTTAATATAAAATCTTCCCAGTGAAATAAAGGAGCTTGCAAAACATGCAGGGAGATTTGCCGGTCATGCGTGTGGTAATCTGTGTTCAGTGGAAGATTCTTATCTGCACTGCCAGACTTAACAGTGCAGCTCCTAATGATGTAGCCTCGATTAAGCAAATGCGAGGGGATTTTGTGTTGGGATGGACTGAAAGGAATATCAGCATTCTGGAGAGTTTTGAATGTGACCTCGGAATCGAAGCGCAAGGAAAAATAATTTCTGATCTCCAATTCTGTTAGTCTTCTCACCGCTAATTGGATTTTTCCTTAGTTATCTTTCTAATTTCACTCTACCCCCTCCCCTTTAATTTATATCATTGTTCACAGGTCTTTTTCCAAGACCATGTTCTGTCTAGAGAGAAAGGTTCAAGGGGTCACATCAAGCTGTTTTAAACCAGCCTTAGTTTATGTACATCTGTAGGTAATCTTTTAGTATTTATACATAATACAGAAAGTATGCACACAAACACATTTGTGTGAATATATGTAATATATACCTGTAGTGATCTACATGCATATCAATATGTAGATTGAGAAATAGATTAGATGAAGTACTGCATACTGACTTGTTGACATAGCACATTAAACAAACAAAAAAAAAGTGGCTTCCTAAAGACATTGGTCTCTCCCTTTTTTACATGTATCTGATAAAATGTGTCTTCTTGCCCTGATTTCCTAGTAGGTGATTGGCAGAACAGGATGTAGTGTCTTTGATTCTCTGGGAAAAGGAAAGTAAGGGAGCTTCAGGAAGACACAGAGAAAGAAAGGAGTTTACATGCAAGAGAGGGGCAAGGTAATCTGGCAAGGCAGGAGTTAAAAGTCAAATGGCCTGATAATCCCTATATTAGATGTAGGGCCAATAAATGCCTTTACAGACATCATTGCACAGTGTCAGGAACTGTTATTTCCTCCCACAGTAAAATGTTCCCATTATCTGTGTTGTGGTTATTGATGGATGTAGTGTCTTCTTACCTGAAGGACTCCATAATCATAATTCAGGGAAAAGAGAAAAGGGAGGCAGCTGGGACATGGGACAAATGTGAAAGTGGAAAGTCATCTGCCAAACTCCACTCAGAAATGAGTGGGAACCACTGATAATTCTCAGCCAGCTGAGGCAAACAGTTGCTGCTCACCATCGTGATGCAGTTTGAAAGCATAGAAAATTTGATGGTGTCCCATGTAATCACTGTGCCCCTTGAACATGATCCTGGGATGTAAACTGAGTTCATGTTGCTAACATCCACAGAGAGAAGTTGCATTATGGAAGGTCACTGAGGCAAAGCTATACTTATAAAACCCCAGTGTGAAACTTAGACTTTTAAATAAGGCAACTGGAATTACTTTGTTGGCTAAAATAGCTCCACTGGGGGTAGGTATTTTTAGGTTGTATGTATGTGTGTGTTTTTGTCTAATCAAATATAATCTCAACTAGACATTTAGCAGGGGAAGAGGGATTAGAGGCTATTTGAAAAGCCTCTTACTCTTCTTTGTTAGGAGAGTATATAGCATTTTTACAGATTTTATTATACATTTCAATCAATTCAACAAGAGGGATTATGCCACCTAATGGAAAATAAAATCTGCCGATGACCCAGTGAAGTGTAACCTTAAGTATCTTTGGCAACAATGCAATTTACGTTATACAAGTTATATAATAAAAAGATGTCATAGGGGTGGCTTTCCTTTAGCAACTACACGTTTACTACTTCTAGAACTTTCCATTTTAGAACTGTTCTGCAGTCTTTAATCAAGTCTTCCCAACATCTTCATGATGGGACAGGGCAGTAAGCCTTTTCCATTGAATGGATGAGGACAAAGAGACGTAGAAGTGGAATCCCTTGCTTGCATTAAGTGAGCTAAAGTTTGAGAGTTCTGACTGCCAGATCTGTCCACACATTTCCAGACACTGTGCTTCATCAAGCAGTGCTCGTGTTCGCTTAAACTACACACTGAGTGAGGCTAGGCTAGGGGATGGTAGCAGACAGAAAGCAAGGCAAAATGTGGGGTTTTTTAAATAGGCCCTGTGTTTTGGCATTATTTTGGACCTTGAAGTAGACACGTACTTTTGTTTGGATGACTGTAAGAATGATTGCCAAATGAAGACCTTTCTGTTGGTGTGTGTATTGAAATTTGTGGGTGAAACAATTTTCGGCTTTTGAGTGGGAAAGGAGGAAACATAAATCCAGGTTTCATATGGGTTCAGAAAGTGTTGGCATAAATGGTATTTCTTCAGTTATCTTCTTTCTTCTACTTTTTTATCTGGGTGGCATACATAGAACTCTTAGCAGCTTTCTTTGAGAAAATTCTCTTCCTGGGTACACGGTATCTGTGGAAAAGAGGCTTTCTGGCATTCCTTTGTTTTCATCACATAGTTTACAGCTGGCATTTGGCCTGAGAGAGTTAGGAAAAGAGTCTGCCATTGCTTGTGTCCTGTTTGATGCACTTCACTGCTCCTCCTGTTATTTTCACTGTTATTTTAAGCAGACATGCTAAACATTGTTTCATCTTCAACTGATTCCTTTACATCTGTAGTGTCTGATGCAGTTCGGTGTAAATAGACTAAAAGATTGCTGTAGCAGTTGCCTAAGATTTTGCACACATGCACATACAGTGTGGCTCAGAATGGGGGGAGTTCAGAAAAGGAATTACTCCATATAAAATTATGGGGCTCAACAGCAGTAGTGTAAATTTGTAAAAGTGCTCTGAATAAAGTGCTGTTAGGCATGAGATAATGTAAAGAGATGACATTGCCAAGAACTATTTATGAAGAGCTTAATTTTTTTCACTCTGATAATTCTTGACCAATAATTACCAGCTTCTAATTATCTATTTTAGTTAGAAAGAAATTTCTATCACTACGGAGGTTGGCATTGCAACTAGCGCATAAATCCCCAAAGAGGCAAATGTGTTCCAAACAGCCACAAACAACTGTCTCATGAAACATAGTGAGCAAATTGCGAGCCGCTGGCTGTGCACAACAGAGCAGCACATTTACCATTGAGGACTGATCAGGCTGACAAAGAGAATGATAAAAGGGGGAAACAGCCACAATCTTTGTAGTTTGCTGCTACTTCTGTCGATGAAGAAAGGAAGCCCCAGTGTCATAGCAAGAGCCACTACCCCTCTGAAGAGTTGGCTAGCAAAGGGGAAGGATTCGGTACCTTTTTGAAACCCTACTTTTGACAGTTTCTAAGTATGTCATTTCTAAGAAGTAAACAGACTTCTCTTTCTTTAACCTTTTCGCTATCATGTATAAAACCCGTTTTGTGAAGTCTGTTGCGGAGAGCTTGTCTTTGTGTGAAGGATGTTATGTTGCGTTGAGCAGGGTAGTAGGTGTGAGCAGGAGGAAGTGAAGGGAATGGAAAAAAAGGTACTGAGCACTAAAGTTAGAAAGCAAATGGGAAAACAGGATGAAGCAATCCTGCATTTGACAAGAGGAATTCTAGTTTACACCAGTAAATAAATACTTCATCAAATCCCAAGTAACCAAATCTATGCTGAAACAATTGGAGTTTAAAAAGAAGGGTATATAGAAAATGAGAGCTAACATTTTAACTTCTGTGCAAAGAAATTTTACAGCTGTGTTTTAAAATAACAAGTAGTGTGCAGCCATTAGAAGATTTTAGTGCACACATGATACACATTTTAGTGCAACTCATGATTTTTGATTTTTTCAGCGACAGTGATATTATATGTATATATGCTTGTGTGTTGTGTGGATGTGCATGTTTGCATTATGCATGTATTAACTGCATGCATAATAAACCTATAAAAATAAATCATCTTATTTGCCTCGCATTTGTGCAGTATACATTACAGTACGTGTGGACAACATCACTGATGTCAAGACAAAGGAAATACCTCAATCGGCTTTCTGGAAATCAGCCCAAGAAAATTCTTGTCTGGTTGTAATAGCATGTGGCATTCACACATTCTGTTATTTGTCTAATGCCTAAGGTCATTACAACCCCATGATTTTCCTTTCACTTATGCAGAAAGCTGTGGTGAGCAACTAATACTTGTTGCACCATGTTGACCTCAAGTAATACATCTTCAGAACGTCAGTTTAATCACTCTACAGTAAATCTGATATTGTAAAGTCCCTCTTAGCTGAGATTTGGAGAAAAAGAATCCCAAGATATGGACCTACACACTAGAGGAGAAAGGAGGTTGAGACTTCCTTTTATTTGTCAGTCTTTTTTCACTGGTTTTTGAGTAGCAAAAAATGGAAATTGTCAATTTGTAGTGAAGAGAGTGAATGTACCCTCTTAGCATCAGGGAATCATTTGAATGCCTGGGAATCTCCTGTTTACAGGCAGAGAGGACAAGAAGGTTCATAAAAGTTAGAGGAAACTTGGTCACCTTGTCTGCAAAATGAGGACATGTTATTGAACTACCTAGGAAAATCAGCATTTGGAGTTAAATGTGAGAAAACGTAGGTTTATTTCATGAGGAGCTGGGTTACAAAATAGGCAAAATCTGGGCTGTTTAATACTTACAGGAAGCTACTCTCCTGTGGGCAATGCTGGCTTATTTGAGAAGCCCATAAAGGGTTTCTGCATGGACCATACAAAAGGGATACTTTCTCTTTAATAGCCATCTGTACAGGAGAGATGAGAAGTGGGCCAGGTCATCTCTCCTCAGCTGTCATGATATTAACGTAGGTAATGGAGCAAGCTCTGCGTTCTGCTGGGTGTTGTTTTTCATAGATGTTCATCGATTTACACAGATAATTCTATTTATTTCTTAGAGTTGGTCCAAGCAAACCAGGCAGAATAACAAACACCAAAGCATTTCAAATGACTTTATCTTTGTTGTTTTGTAATGTAACTTTTGTCTAAAAAATGGTGTCACACCTACTGTGCAGATGGCTGCATGATTTGTAAACCAGCCAAAACATTTAAACAAATGTGTGATCTGGGGATAGATTAAATAAAGGATAAAATGGAGTGTGGACCACAAATTCTAATAATCAGATGATTTTAAGTTGTGTGTGGTGTGGAGCGATGGTAGCGGCGATAGCAGGGAACGCTTGCCAATGACAGCAAGGTGCCTTACAGATCTCAGGATGGAGCCTGTGGCCTAGTAGGCCTCAGTTTGAGAGCTGCACATTTGCTGTACAGCTGGCAGCTCTGTATGGGGACATCAGATAAAACTTATGTAAAATGAAGTGTTATTGCTTAGTATGAAATTGCACGGGGAGGGAATTTGCAGACAGTAACTGAAAACAGAATTCATGGTACCAATGAAGCAGACTGTAAATATGAAGAGGCTTTAATTATCTGCGCAATTTAACAAAAAATTCAGGACGTATTCGGAAGTGGCAAAGGCAGCTGTGCACACACTCCGGCAGCACTGTTCACTTGGCTGCAGGTTCTGTGTGTCACCTATTCGGGCTATGGGTGCCCCATCCCTGCCACCCACTGTCCCCAGGCAATGCCTTTCCCCACCAAGCTGCTCTGCTTGGAGCTTCCTTTCAGGCATTTGAAGCAGAAACAGCTCCTTGCATTTTGAAACAGCTTTCAGGAAAGGCTCTCCAGGCTTTTACAATCACAAATGGTTCAGCCAGGACACAGTCTGCAAACATCCAGGAATCCTTTCTTTTTTTTTTTTTGAAGGGAGGCAGCCGGGAAGGAGTGGGGAGGTTTGAACCTTGGACTCAAAAATTTTAAGAAAACAGAATGCAATTGTCGTATTATTAAATAATATTAGTAGCAATACTAAGAGTAATAGTAATACTAAAAGGGGCATCTGAAAAATGTCTGCAATTCAGGCTGGAGTTCACCCTGTAAGGAAATGAAGCAAAGCACATGGAAGCTTTAGATTTTTCCTGCAAAAGTGCCTGTGGCATGAATAGCACTCTCTGAACAGGATGCTATGGAAAGGCAGTGCCAGGCAGTATGAAAGTTGTTCCCTACCCTCCACCTGCTGTAAGATTCTCCTCCGAGCCATGGCAGTGATACACTGTGTGTGCCAATACTTAGGCACCACAGGCTGAATTAATGGCAGGGTGTCAGCCTTCCTTTTGTTCTTTGCTGACCATTTGCATTGCGGGCTTTCTCGGGAGCCGCAGCACATTCCTTCGGCCGTGTTTGGCTGTCAGCACCGAGGGCAGCCTCACCATCGGCTTTCCAAACTGCCCCTGTTCTGAGCAGGGAAGCCTCCGATTCTTTAGGGGACCTCGTCCCGAGGCTTCTCCCCGCGATGTAAACGCGGGAAGCGCAACAAAAGAAGCCAATATGGAGAGTGGGTGTCGAACTTGAGCTGCTCATATTGTTGCATTTGGTGAGCTGACGGGGTTTCGTAGGTCACCTTTAGAATTATGCCTATGACAGCAGTAGCTACCTGCCAAGATTGCAAGGTATCTCACAGCTCTCAGGATGGAGCCTGTGGCCTGGTAGGCCGCCGTTGGAGGGGCACACATTTGCTGTACAGCTGGCAGCACTGTATGGGGCAGCAGTGTGGGCTGTTAGGGAGCTGGAAAGGAGACAAGCATGAAATTTCCTCTAACCCCAACTCTGTTTTTCTGTACTGTTGGCTGCTTCTCAGTTCCTTGACAAAAAAACCAATCAGGCACCCTTTAATCCGCCTGTGATTACCAGTGGTATAAAAAGAGAAGCATAATGAGGAAAAATGCCTCGTTTTGTTGCCTTCAAAAGCCAACAAATTGGAGTTAACTTGACAGGAAGTGGCTTAATAATTAGATTATTTATTTATTCCTGACACATATCCCCCTGTTACTAGTCTCAGGAGATCCTGTAGATGGTACGATTTTCAAGCTGCCATTACTTCGCTGTCTTCTGTGAACAAAGAAGCTACTGTCTATCAGTCAATTAAATGCACTCTTTAAGCAGAGGCTGAGAAGTCCTCAATGGATAGAGCCCTGGGACATTGTGGCTGATGATTCCTTTCTCTGTACTGTACATCACACTCTCAACTACGGTCCCCACAGAGATGGAATAAAGTCATGCATTAAAATATCACTTGTTGATTTGTTTGCTAATGAAGAGCCATTGAAATGTTTGTGTGTTTCTGTGGCAAAATTGTTGATAAAAGGACTACTTGCTTGCATATCTTACTTCATCTTCAGCAAGCGCTTATTTAAGACTTACTAAAATTAAAGTCAACATATTAAGGAAAAAACAGAGAGATGGATAATATTGGTTTACTTGCAATTCACATCAATGTAAATAACAGTGAGGACTGCAAGAAGAGAGAAAGGGGAATAATAGTGCTTCAACCATGTCTGTTATAATTTTCCTCATTAGTAACAATAAGGATCCCTGATTTTTTTTTTTTTTTTTTTTTTTGTCGGTCTGTTGGTTTCTTTAAATTACTTTATTAGGGCGGTGATTTAGAGAGTTTCGGCGCTTTCTTCCCTTCACGATGACGGGCGCGGA
>VZTH01004387.1:1073564-1084640 GCA_013397815.1 Aleadryas rufinucha | reverse complement strand
GATTTTTAAATGAAAAATATGGGGTTTTTTTTCTGTTCTTTGCATTTCTTTCTGGATTTTAAATACGCCAAGTTAGCAAAAGCTTCCATTACTTAGAGATTGTCTGTGTGCAGCAAGTTAGCCTCTTAGATGAGAAAAGTACAACCATGCCAAGATAGTTACTAATGCTGGTTAAGGGTGCATGCTTAATACAAAATCACCAAAGTTATTTGAAGCTGGGGCTTAATAATACTCTCTCTCACTCTCCCCACCAACCTGCCTCTACCCTCCAGACTTCTTAATGGGATTTCATAATCTCTGCCCTTCCACCACTCTTCTTCCCCCCACCAAGAGCCCAGGTCAACAAAGTGGACTGGTGTGGACCATATTTTATTCTGGGGTGGAGAGAGGGAATGGTTTTTTTTGGTTGTTTCTTTTTACAGAAGTTGATATATATGTATATCTGTCTTCACACTGAAAATCATTAATTGGCAACATCCTTTTACAGTGGATGCAGGACTTATGCTGCTCATCTTAGAGAGCTATATTTCTGAAGGAGTACAGATAGTGCTGTAGCAGCTCTCCAGTGGACTAGCTCTGTTCTGAGTTTAGTATCTGTATGACCATTTGCACCTACATATAGAGCCTATAAGTGCTATTATACACACACACAGAGGCACACACATACATGTATATGTATATATATATATACACATATTTTGTATATAGGAAGTCACTGCTTCTAGGATTATTGTTTTCAATGAACTTAACAACAAGCTATAGGGAATTAATTCAAACCAGCCTCAGATTGGAGTGTTTCTTATTCCTATCCTGTTATTCCAACTCATTTTATTAGAAAAAGCTTAGATACTCAGAGGTGTTCTATAATAGAAAATGAATTTGAAACCCGTTCATTAATTGGTGATTAATACATTTCAGGATTAGTTTAAGCAAGGCCCTACCTCCTGCCCAGTCAAGTATGTTCTGGTTAATATCCAATTATCTGCACCTTCGTACTTATTATGTCTTAATATTTCGGATATGATAACCAGAAACTTGAGAGTAATGCTAATGAGGAGCATAGAACAGGAATTAACTGGTGACACTCTCAATGATCCTTACTGAGGAAAGTAACTCCTTCAATCTCCTCAGCACAGTGGCCAAGATATCACCTTACTTTCCATAAGCACTGCTTTTGATTCAGCCGTTATGGGAGCTTAGAAATATATTAGTGTAAAAATCCTTCTTTTTGCATGCCTCATAGACCATCTATGGTCAAAAGATACTCTGCACGTCCTTTTTCACATGTAGAGTTACTTTCTTTAAGTGAAGCCAGTAGAAAACAACAATAAAATAAAATGGCGATACCTACTTTAAAGAAAAGCTGTTTTACAATTGAATGCACCCTCTTCTATACCGGAGCGTATGCATGTGTATATGTAAGCTGAACTAGCTATCATGTCCTTCAGCTTGTAAGGCAGGTGCTTCAGCAACCAGCAAACCAGATATACATGTCTGTGAAATACAAAAATTAAAAATCCCCAATTCATAAATGTGAAACATAAATATTGCCAAATTAAAATTTTTCATGCACAAAATTGTCAGGCCCTTAACATTCAATCTCAGGATTCTAGACTGTAGGAATCATTGTATACCCTCCTAGTGAAACATGCAAATAAAACCATCACTCCAATATATCAGTGGAGCAGAGTAATTCTGTCATGTAGCTATAGAGGTAATTTCGACATATAGAAAGAAAGGAAGAAGAAACATTCCTTTTTGTAAATTTTCTTTTGCTTAACTAAGCTGCTCTGTGAATATGTTGTGCAACTCAGGGCATTATGAGATGCCCCAGAGGAAATGAAGCAGTGGGCAGAGTGAAGGAGACCTGCTCAAAGGTGCAAAGATACATAACACATTATTTTTATTACATGAATATAATCTGATATATATGTTACTTATCCAAGAGACTTTACAGAACATGCAATTTGCAGTGTGTTGGACAAAGCTTAGTTCAAAACACTGCCTCATTCACTGTGTTTATGATGAAAAGTACCAGCCTCATGTTTAGATTAGACTGCATGATAAAAGGAATTGTATATTTGTACAATCAAAAGCAATCATAAAGCACATGTACAGTGGCCAGAGTTAAGGATATGCCTGTAACATCCTGTTTTGGCTTTCTTTTTCCAGTGCCTAGCTGCACAATTCAAATTTTCTCACACAGCACTTTAATAAAGTGTTCAAGTTCAGGACCTCAGCAGTATATTCTTAATACCTAGTTGTTTGGCTGGGCACCCTTTTTCCCTGCCCTCTCACAGGCAACCTTCACAATGAACCCACTGTGCTTCTGGCTTCATTACTTTTCATTGCACACCTATGTGAGTGCCAAGACGTTAGATAACTGTGCAAAAAAATCCTCCACCCCCCAAGCCCCCCAGATGAGACTCCTGCAGAGCACTGTGTAATTTATTGAACAGCTTGGGAGGTGTTGATGTTTACTACCTCGTTCGATTAGACATTCAGAGGCAATGCAGCCTTCCGTTTCCTTCAAAGTTTGGTTAAAAAGCCTAACCCAAATATCACTTAGTGCAAAGTGTGATTTGCAAACTGTCATAACATGATCAAATCAAAACCAATTTTCACCAGAGCAGTTAAATACTCATCTCTCCAGATGAGTGACATTTCCCTGCCAAATTTGAACTTTTAACCCACACTGCTCCTTGTGTGCTGTTACTCTTCAAGTCAGACTTAACAGGGATGGTATTCTTAAAATCTTTTGATAAAAATATAGCTGAGTTTAAAAAAAGAAGACTAAAATGAAAACAGTAGAAAAATAAAAAGAAATAAATGAAAAGTGAAATAAATAGGCTTGGGCAGAGAGCTAGTGTAGAAAACTTAATCTTAGGGATACTTCTTAATAATGGAAAAATTCTCTACTTTTACCTGCTGCTGCATTTGCACTAGTGATGGAGTATGCCTAGCAGTACAGACCGGAATTGTACCGCCAGGAAAAATCCTTCATGGTGGTGCATGGGAATAAATTAGGTGACAGAAAATAGGACTCTAATTTCTATGATATGTCACCTAGGTTATCGTATTTTACATCAACTGCCGCTTTTGTGCTGCATGTGCATCTCTTTCAACCCTTGTGATGGGTCCTCCAGGCCAGTCTTTTTGTGGGCTGGTAATTTTCTTTGTCTCCTTCAAGCTAAAGCTTCAGTAGGAGAAGGTTTCTTCTCTGACAAGAGAAACACTCTCAACACAGTTCAGCTGCCCTTTTTTTCTTAAATGTATCCTTCTCATTCATCTCCTTAAAAAGCAGATTTGGAAGGCTCTTTGACTCTAAATTTTTCTCTGCCATTATGTCCCACAAATGCAGCTAACTTTTTCATAGCATTACATGGTCCCTCTCTCTTCTTTTGCTTTATGGCATTCTCCTTTCCTGTTTGGAAGGGAATTCCTTTTTTTTCCAAGTCCTGTTTTCACATCTTTGCTTGACAGGCTACAAAGACAATTTTCATTTCAGAGTGTTGAAACAGGAGTCGGAATGGGTGCAAGTTTGTGGTGGTTCCAGCATTCCCAGTGACTTCTTTGCTAGCCTAGAACAAATCATTGAAATGTGAAATGGAGACAGTACTTAGCCACAGAGATTTTTTCAAGACAAAATGGTTAATGTATATTCAGAAGGAAAAGTACTGTAATGCTGTAAATAGCAAGCTATTAAATTATTTGTGTTTTTTATTATCTCTTGGCTAATGGGGAATTTTACTGCTTGCCTTAGAGCTCCCAAATTTGGTTCATATTTCCTATCAATTTCAGAATGCAATTTAAAGAAAAATTGTTCCTCCTCTTTTACTGTATCAGCACTCTGCACAGATGCTGTCCAGCTCATATCTATTCTTGACATCACTTGCTCCACACAACAGAAATTGTCCTTCCTTTCTTCCCCAGTCAGAACCAGTTAACAGGAAGAGAGTTAACAGAAATTGTGATGGCTTCCATGAGTCAGTAACATTGTCTTACTCCTCTTCAGAATTTTTCCTTTGTCACTGCAATTCTGAAAGTTGCTTCAAAGTCCATCTACTCTGCAGGTCCTATACCCTGCACAAATCTCTTTCTCAATTCCTATATATTCTCCAATCATATAAAAATATTTATCTTCTCCCTTACCTAAACCAGTTGAATTTCTTTGTCTTTCTTGGCTGTCGTTAATTTGCAATCAGTTATAGCTGTGCTCTTGTAATGAGTTTGAGGGTTCACACTATAAAACGTATTGTCAGTCTTTAATGTCAATCTCTTATTGTGGTGTTCAGCTAAGTCTTGTAAAAATGACACACTTGTGCACCTTCAGGAGAGTTTTAATTTTTCAGTATTCTCTGCTGAAATTGCTTTTTTTTTAAATCTATAGTTGTGATTCAGAACCAGCTATAGCTGGCACCACAGATTTTGTAGCTTTAAATAGTGTGCCTTAATATTGCCCCCTTTGTGTGCTGTATTATAATGAAGCAACATCACTAAATTGCAGTGAAGGGTGATTGTTGCACGGGGATGACTACTACACCTTGGGGTCTATTTGCACCAGATTATTTCTTTATTGTTGTTATTACAACCCATCTTCTTTACTCTCTTGATACCAAACTTGCTGTTGGACATCCATGTAGCACAGGGGATCTTTAAAAACATTTTGGACATCAATTTGTCTCTTAGGTACACACCAATGACTGTTCAATTCCAGGCTCTGGTATCCTGTGTCGCTTTGCAATACTTTAGTGTTGCCAGCTTGGTCTGTTCACATGACTTGCAGTGTTCTTCATGATTTGCTCTTAAAAAAAATTAGTTTGTTGCTGGTAGAAGTGACAGACATTTCTTGCTAACCATTTTCAGACAGGAGCAATACTAGATTTATAACAAGTGGAACATGCTTTTTACCTTCCTGCTATTCCCCATACATTTTACAATACAGAAGAGTGTAAGAATGATTTTGCTTGAGCTGTTTCCTTTCCTTTTGGCACTGTGTTCACTCAAAGAAAGAATTACAGCAGTGGTGTCAGTTTATCATCCAGTGCCATGATCACAAGTAACCTTCTGCAAAATTCATTTCACCCAAGTAAGAAAAAATATTATTATTATTATGAAGATACAAATATTTTAATAAAGACACTTTCTTTTAAAAAATCAATATCTTAACAGTGGTTTCTGCAAGGTAAGAGTGGAGATTTCTCCCTTAGTTGTACAAGAAGGAGGCTTCATCCATGCAGGCAAGTTTTAACTGATTTGTCAGATGATGAAGTGTAGGATAATCATTTATTTTGTATGTGTGGAGGTGAAGAAGTTGTCCTGTGTTCTACAGCAACAGGGCAGCTCACGAGACCACAGCTGACACGCTTAGTGGAGGTACAAAGAACCCTTGTCCACTCCCACACACCCTCATTGCCTGATCACTTTTGATACATTGGATAGCAAAGTTCCTCTCATCCCTCCCACTGCAGCTTGGGGATTCAACATCCCCTACTGGTGCTCTGCTAAGGGGTGGACGTAGAATCTACAGCTCTTTGCATGGCTTGCACAGGGGGCAAGCGGCGTTGGGGCCCCCAGCTGTGTTGGCCTGTGGCTATACTATCTGCATTGTTTGGTGCTGTCCTTGCCAGGACTGTTTGACCAAAAAAAAAAGTGTCCCAAACCATGAGTTTCACAAGATCCACAAGCTCCCTTCTGTACCTGTATCTGTGCCTGTCACACTCAGGAAAAGTTTTAAAGGGGCTTGCATGGCACGTCTGGAATTGTAGTGAAAAGGTCTGATCCTGAAAACGTGCAACTATGCATATGATTTTATTCACATGAATAAATATCACAAGCTTCCTTTTATACAGGAATAACGCTGTATATGTTCTCAAGTGTTTGTAAGATTGGAGCCTAAATTGCCATTCCGGGTGGTATTTTAACAACGTGTTCTAAATGTGGAAAAAGTATGTGTCTTCTGTAATGAAGTCATCATCCCATTAAAACATCTTTTTTCCCCCAGTGATACCAAACACGAATTTTGAGCTGCAATTTGGATTTTTTCCATCCTTATGAAGATAGCCCATTTTTTTTCATTGCAAGGCAGCTTTTTGTTTTTTCAGTTTCTTCTTTAGCTTAATACTGTAGCTGGGTAGTATTCCCATTTAAATCAGGAATTAGAGCTGACACACCTTGCATTGAACTATCAATTCTTTTAAAACTGTTGCCAGTTCCACACTACTTGGTCGTACAAACTTCCGATTATGGGCCAGAGAGCATTGATTTTTAGCTGTCATTTCTAGCACACACACTGTAGAACTGAAATTTAAACCTTAATCCACTCTATAATACAATTAATTTTTAATGTGCAGTAATACTAATTGAAATAGCCTGAATTTAGTAAGTCACCACAAGACATTTTCAAAAGCGAGAGTCTCCACTGAGAGCTGGAAGGACAGATAATCATTGTTACAGTGTTTACAGAATAAATGCACACTCTGCAGGCAATTCTATGCCAAGAGATTTTTTCCTTGTTAGTTTATATTAATATATTTCATTGTGGATTTAAATCTTTCTTCAGTGATTCCTACCGAAATACATCTGTTGTTGTGAACCAAGTTATTTTGATTAGGTTTTAATGGAAATGTTTATTTTTATAGAATATTTTCAGTCTTACTTCTCTTTTTTTGACAGGACTGTCACTGTATTATGTAATTATCAAATGCATTGTGATGTTCAGAGAAACTAATTCAATTTTCTCCCTATAAAATGGTCAGCCATGCAGTTTCCATGTATGATAAACCAAAGCTGCATGTTCTCTACCCGACTCTTTTTTCCCTTAGCTTTGCCTTTCGTATAAGCAATATATCTTGTGCCATCCCGATTTCACTGCATCACTTTTAATTTTCACATGTGAGCTTTTCAGAGGTTTTAGTGGGAAGGATGGAGAGAGGATTTAACTGCAGAGGAACAGATCTTACACAATTAACCAAGGAGGGATTTAATCATTTGTATAATAGCAAGATGCCATTGCTACATTTATCTGATAAGAAGGAGTACTTCTTAGAATGCTTCAGTTCTTCTGATGAATGGGCTTGTACAGTGTTCAAAGTGAGCACCAATGTTAAGTGAAAAAATGTAATGTGCTTTATATCATCCTTTCATGGTTTTCACATTACAGTATTTAATAAGCCAATAGTGCTGTTAAATATTTAGCAAAGGTTCCCTCAAAACCTAGCCATATATTCAAATGGGATTTTGAGACATTTTACAGCACATAAGTAAAAATTATGCTTTTGTTCTTGAAATGGTTGTAACATGGCATATTTCCTAAAGGAAGTGCAGGACAACATGGCATAAATACATTCAGCAGATTTCACACCAACAGAACATCAGAATTGATTCTCATTTTCCAGATTAAGAGTTCAAACTGACTCCCATTTTGTCAGAAGAAAGCTGCACTAACTTTATTTACATGGTATTAAAACAGCATTATAACATTTAGTAAAAACCCTGTGACTCACACGGTGGTGTTTTAAAGGCTCCTTACCAGTACCTAATTTTTAACAATTGATATTTTCTGGGTTGCAGGTGAGAGAAAAGCGGAGATCAAGTTGTTGCCCTTTTCTGAGGGTAATAGTTCATCACTAGGTAGCACTTTTAGGTTCTTTAGTATACAAAACAGAGATTTAATAACATAGCTGAGTCATGATGTTGTTAATCAAACAATAATAAATCATTAGAAACCCTGTCTTCTTTGACAAATGTCTGCATGTTTCAGATCCTTGTTGTATGCTAATTAATCCTCAGTAAGTACTTGTATAATAATTAAATGTCTTGCACTTCAAGAACAGCCAAGCCTATTTACACTGTTTAAGGCAGTGTATCTCTTGTTATCTTTGGAAGGTATGTGGGTTCCACGTGTGTTGCAACGGGTATTCATCTGTTCCTTGGGATAAGTCCCAGGTATTTGCCCCGTCCATGTGTAAGAGTAAGCCACAGAGGTTGGGCAAGCCTGTGTGGCTGTTAAATCAGTGTGTTTGCTGCTGCTGCTGCCTGGCTGCACATGTTCCTGCCCCATGCGGAGGCAGCACAGCGCTTCTGCTGCTTTCACTGACAGGTAAGGGATAGCTTTGCAGGTGCTCAGCTGCCTGGATTGAGGCTCCCACTCCTCTGTTTCCTAGGGATATCTCCAGTCCTCCCGTTCATTACTTAGTCTGTGAGCTTTGTGCAAGTATTTGGGCCCACTGAAGAACTATATTTTCACATGTTCCTATAAAAAATAAAGGCTAGTAGTGGTGGGTATGGGACATATCTAGTGTGGCACATAGTTTAACTCCTGAAGGTGAAAAGCTATACTCTTCTGCAACTGTTACTTTCTGTTTGGATGAATATAAATATTTTTCCCAATTTTCAATTTGTATCAGCTGCTTTTTTTTTTTTTTTNTTTTTTTTTTTTTTTTTTTTTTTAATCACTAACTTTGGAAGAAATACCAGTGTAGCCTGTTTGAAAATTATTTAGGTCTGCTTTAAAATGTTGGATTTTTCTTGGGAAATCATGTTCATATGCATGGCATATTTGTTTAAGTATTCAAAAAATTAGGGTGTTAATTGCATGCACGTGTGTGAATATATGGGAAGGCCTATATAGTTATATAGGGTAGACATACTTAATATGCATAGCTTGATGTATCTTGACCTCAGGTTACAAGAGTAGAAAATCCCATTTTCCAGCTTGTTTCAAATGTAGTAAAAATGCTGCTTCAGTTGCTTTATGCTACTCACATTGGGAAAGGTGCTTATACTGTGATAATTATCATCAAGGAATATTAATGCGTTCAGCATTTGTAACCCAAAAACTCATTATAGCTTAAGCTGTGCATCATCTGTGAAGAGAGAACTTTGCCAGAATTCGCTCTTCACAGGGGTTGCCTCCTGCTTGTGATGGAGTGGTCAGAGTATTGGAAGAGGTCACTCAGGCTATTTTTGAAAGCTCAAGTTTTGCAATTTTTGATTCACTACCTTCTGTCTAAGTAGCTTAGCATTCTTCCCCCACCCCCAAAAAAATTTGCTATTTCTAATTGAATGCCTGGTGAAGTGCATAAAGCTAAAAGATTGCATCTTATTATGCACAAGAGGCTAAAGGTGTAGGCATAAATATTGCACATCAAGGTCACAGAGATTTCAGAGTCCATATTCCATCACCATACACAGGATTTGCAAGAGCACCAGTGTCATTCATGCTAATGGGAACTAGTTGTTCTAATCCTGTGGTCTTTGATAAGAATCTGGTTTCTTACTTGTGTAAAACTCTTGATGCTTTTGGTAGCAACTTCCACTTCAGTATTTATGTATTCTGGGACCATGTTTTGATTCCTTAATGCTATTTCACCATGAGAATAAGATTTATCATTTTTACACCTCTCTTGCCTTCCAAGCCCCTAAACTCACAGTTTAACAGCCTTCACATTTCTAAAATATACTTGAGCAGTCTGTTCAAAGCATCAGAGCCCAATTCTTTCCTCACTCAGTTTTCACACCAATGTCCCCCAGCTGATTGAGCTGATTTACGTTGATGTTGTTGAGAGGAGATTCAGTCCTTAGGCTTATCTTGTATTTTCCTTAGTACGTCTTGTTGTGAGAGTCTGTATGTGCTTGCACATTACACTACCCAAATGGTGGTAGAATGGTTACGGAATAAGATGTGTGAAGTATCTAAAAATAAATAATCCTCTGCAATAAAGAATTTCTTTTTTGTTGACTTGTAATTGAAATCTTCCTTCCAACTAAGCACTCTGCAGATGAATATAATGCTTCTACCCTTGGTAATGGAGACGGTAGCAGTGCCAAAATGGTATTGTTCAGTACTGTTGTTGCTGGAATTTTTAATATGGTTGGGTTTTATTATTTTTCCTTCCCAATGCTGATACAATGCTTGTCATTTCTCACTCTTAATATTGCCTTATGTTGCATGTTGTAGTTTGCTTTATGTTAGGCAGAGAAGGCTGACTTTTGTGGACTGCTTTTTTTCTGAGGTCAGGATGTGAACTTGGCCTTGCTCCTGGGAGGACTAGAAAAATCTATTTCATAACTTTCTTCAGGCCTCAAAGAACGCTAAGAAGAAATAAAAAACACAAACCAAAAAAAACCACAAAACCCACAGGCTTAGTTTAGACCTGGTGAAGAGTTAGATTCATCAAGAGGAAAGCTTGCAGCTGATCAGCTTTTCTTGTCATAAAGAGTCCCTGCTGTCAGTGCACACTCCACTGATATAGCAAAGCTTTGGGGAGCCTTGTGAGTCTTTTCAACACCCACGTATTTGTCCAGAAATACCTGACTTGATAATATAGAAAGAATCTGCTGAAGTAAGAAATTGCTTGCCTATTAAATCACCAAAATGAAGGGCTCAAAAAATAGGTAAACACAGTCCTCATGAGCTGAGTGTGCGTATTACAGGCTTGCCCAGTTCACTTATGGGGCATAACTTTGGTTTGTGCAGCAGAGTGCTAATGCCTTGTAATGAATGGCTATCTTAAACCAAGGAGAGATTCTCAGCAGGTGACAACACGGTTGATGGGAAATAATATGGTACCATATCTGCTGTGTGAATGTAAACTTAATAATCACTATGAATTTTGAGTAACCCTGCTTCCCTTCCGAAGAAACATTATGAAAAGATTGCTTCCAAATCCTTCTGATACTGTTCTTGAGATAGATGCCTTAGTCTTTACCTTGAGGCGCTGGAAATGAATGCGTGCTCTTTGCAAGAGAGATAAGGATGTAAACTTTCAAAGGAGTAAATTGTATTTCCATGTTTAAGTTCACCATTTGCACTTCATGTGGTGAAAGCCAGACATGAGGAATTACTTTTCAACATTATTTCTCCGTCTTCTGTATCTCAGGACTTCTGAGTTATTATGCTAAAATGTTCTATTACATGTAATAAAGAAATGTTGGAAAACTGGAAATAGAGCAACATTGCCTCCATCGATTTGGCTGCACTTGGATTGCTCTAGCTACATCTTAAATCACAAAGCAGATCATCTTTGTGCAACATAATAATGTTACTGAAAAAAACAAACAATCTGCATTTGC
>VZTH01004387.1:1063564-1068564 GCA_013397815.1 Aleadryas rufinucha | reverse complement strand
GTAATTTTGTATCATTTAATTTCATTCATTTTTACCACTGGACTTCAGTCATGTTAATGTAGTAAGTATTTTAGGAAAAAATGAGAAGACTTGTAAGTACTTAACATTTTATTGAAATTTAATTGAATAGTTAAGGGGTGATTAAAAATCTGAAATTAACACTCTTTAGAAATTAATGACAGTCATTAAGATGTAATGGGGCTGCTCACCAACAGTGCTCAGAAAGGTTGGGGGATTTAAAATTGCATGGGGGTCAGAGCAGTGAAAGATGTTGTTTATAGTCTCTGGAGTCTTGACAGCAATTTTAGAATTGGAACAAAAGTGATTTTTTTTTTCAGTATTACTGTAACTACAGTAGAGTCTGGGATTTGGGGTGGGTATTTGTGATTGTCTAGTTAAGGGGACTAACACCGACCAACTAATCAGAAGTACAAGTAGTAGCATTCATTGTGGGCCTGTTTGTACTAGACTACAAATGGTTGCCTTGACTGTTGCAAGAGAGCATGGTTCTGCCCTCGCCTCTAACTCTCTTCACAAAATAAAAGGCAGTTCATTATTTATATTACCTGAGTCCAGGGTCCTCTTATGAGTAGAGACTAATGTTCGTACAAAATGGAGTGATATAATGTGTAATGATTTTGTTATATGAATTTTCTGTCCCTGGAGAACAAATGGAGACCTACAGATGCCTTCAGTTTAGATCTCATTTGCTACCTGACCATAGTGGGCAGAGGTGAAAAGTCAGAATACAATTTGCTGAGCCTTGCAGCCTGTTTTGATCTTGGAGGTTGAGTGATTGTCACAAAGGCTCATTGAGACTGTGTCACAAAGACTCATTGATACTAAACACAAAATATGCTAGAATGTATTTGTATATTTATTTATTCATACTGTTCACTGAAGACTTTGGGAAAATTTATTCCAGAAAGGTAGCATTGTCGATGGGCTTCTCCTGTTTCACCTTAAATTTACTCACTAGATTTTTAAGATTGGTATTTATGGTGGGTGTTAAGGCTGCTTCAACAACTTATAACAGTGAAATATTTTGGGTTGTGCAGGCTAATGTCAGCAAAATAATGTTGTTTACAGTCTTAGGTGATGCATATTCCTTATAAGCATCAAAAGGAGAACATATGTTCTGCCTAATTTTCAGGTGGTTTTTTTAATGACAGTACCCTATAACAGGCTGATCTGAAAATAGTAAATTTATGTTATTTTACTGAAAGAGATTAAAGGTTTATTTGGGCAAAGAATGCAATAGAGAATTCAGAAGATGTAAAGCATTTTGCTTGGACATTGTGTTCCTTACTCTTTTCTTTCTCTCCTTCATGTTTTTTGCACTCTCGTTTGGCTAGGTTCACTGCCTCCACTTATCTCCACTTTTCCAGAAGTTAATCAGAGGGTAAAAAAAAAAGAAAAGAAATCAGTAGCGTCCTGGTCTGTATCATTAACCCCTTTTTGCCCCACTAACTTACTGTAACAAACACATCCAGCAAGCAGCACAGCACAGCAGTATTTCACAGGACTTAGTTCCCCTCCATCATTTTGTGTGGCTGGCCCACTGCATTCTCAGATAGGTCATTAGTGCAGCAGAAATATAAAATACCTTGGCCCAAGATCTTGGGCCTTGAAGCTGCTGAAAACTTCACACACATGTGTGCAGGGGTTTAGCAGTGTAACAACTTGCAAGACCAAGGCCCAAAGTGGGAGAACCTCATGTGATAGCATTCATTGAGCAGAGAGTCACACTGCTGAGCTTAAAAAAAAAGGCTTGTAACTGCATTATAAAACATCTTCTGTGAGCTTACAAAGTGGAGTAAAGGATAGTAGGGCATTGAAAAAAATAAAAAAAATAAAAAAAAAAAAAAAAAAAAAAAAAAAAAAAAAAAAAAAAAAAAAAAAAAAAAAAAAAAAAAAAAAAAAAAAAAAAAAAAAAAAAAAAAAAAAAAAAAAAAAAAAAAAAAAAAAAAAAAAAAAAAAAAAAAAAAAAAAAAAAAAAAAAAAAAAAAAAAAAAAAAAAAAAAAAAAAAAAAAAAAAAAAAAAAAAAAAAAAAAAAAAAAAAAAAAAAAAAAAAAAAAAAAAAAAAAAAAAAAAAAAAAAAAAAAAAAAAAAAAAAAAAAAAAAAAAAAAAAAAAAAAAAAAAAAAAAAAAAAAAAAAAAAAAAAAAAAAAAAAAAAAAAAAAAAAAAAAAAAAAAAAAAAAAAAAAAAAAAAAAAAAAAAAAAAAAAAAAAAAAAAAAAAAAAAAAAAAAAAAAAAAAAAAAAAAAAAAAAAAAAAAAAAAAAAAAAAAAAAAAAAAAAAAAAAAAAAAAAAAAAAAAAAAAAAAAAAAAAAAAAAAAAAAAAAAAAAAAAAAAAAAAAAAAAAAAAAAAAAAAAAAAAAAAAAAAAAAAAAAAAAAAAAAAACAAAACCAAAAAAACCCAATGAAGTTTCAAAGGAACATTTGCAAAAAAAAAAAATTTTATTCTTAAAAATACAATGTGAAGACAGAAAAATGAGACCTGTTTAACTTATGGGAAAAAAGTCTGAGTGGGGATTTAAGAGAGACGGATTATATTCCTAAAAGAAAATAGGTTTGATGCCAGTCAGCCTTTTGAAGTAGCAAGTAATTTGAAAACAAAGGGTTTGTGATTGAGGCTGTGACTGGACTACAGGAGACAAACAGTTTAGGAGAGAATATTTTTTATAAAAAAGGGCGGATGGAATATGGAGCTCTCTGCCAAAGTCAGCAGTGGAAATAAGCAGAGGGAGTTGGACACATTTTTGGAAAAGAAGGGAGTACTGGGGTACCGCCACAAGCTATGCTATGGGAGCCAAGGTTAGGAAATGTAGTTCAATTTGTGTGTGCTCTGTTTATGGTAGAAATATGGAGCCTTCATAAGTTTTTCACCTGACCTTTCATTTTTCCATATATGCCAGCATACTCTTGCTGCTGCATATTAATAAAATATTTTTTTAAATCTTGCTTCTTTTTAGACAGTGGTATGCAGCAGCATCTGTGAGAGCAAGGTAAAACATAATGTAGGTTTCAGTTGCTACTGTGCAGTATTCAGAAAAATTGTTAGCTGTACAACACTGATGGCTAGAATTAATTTTTTTTGTACATTAAGGTGTAACAGCTTGATAGTAAATGCCATCAAAACCCACTGTTGCAAGAATGCCAGCGTTGTTTTTCCTTCATTTTCACGTTAGGTTTAATTATTTGCTGGATTTTAATACTCGTCGGTCATTCTTAACATCACTGAATTAACACTGAACCCTATATTGGTAAAAAGCCTTATGGTGCCCCACTTTATTATAACAGTGCAATACAGATTAAAATTGCATCTGTTAAGATTACATTGTGTGTTTGGATTATGGGAGGCAGAAGCACAATAATCTCTGCTGAATATAACTATTGAAGCCAATAACCTGTAACCAATCACATAGTTCTTCCGTTGAAAAATGTGAGCTAGAAAGGATTACATCTTGGAAAAGATCATAAATCTGTCACCACTAATGTAATCTTTACAGGAGCTTTGTAACCAGTTAGCGACTAAAAGATCATTACTTCTTTTGCTATAATTACAATCATAACACATATTTGATATTTTATAACTTTCTTTGTTCAGCAGCAAATGCATTATAAAGTGTACAGCATTAATAAATAGAGGCATAATGAATGTGACTAATTGATTTTGGCAGTCAAAGACTGGCATACTTTTTATACAATAGGGAATCCATTCAAAGAAGCTTAACTGCTATTGAGTGTGAGCCTTCAATGTAATAATGGGACCTAATTTGGATTCTGTTGTATGAGGTGAGTAAAGCAGTACAAGTTAATACTACATACAGCAGTGTAGTTCAGCGTGTAATATACACTTACATGTAGTGACTCCTCTCTTTTCACTGCTATAAACCACTATATCCCAGCTCACACATGTGCTGCAATATTTTAGTAAGCATTCCTATCTGCCTACGTGTCAGAAACTCTGAATGGAGAAACTCCACATCTTGTATGGAAGACAGCATATTTAAAACACTCCTTTTTTTTTTTTTAAATCTGACTGGGTACTACTTTTTGTCCTCATCTCTTTAGTGCTGGGTTCAGATTTTCCCTGCATGTGAAATCCATAGACAGCAATGAAAGTGCTGGGAGACAGCACAAAAAGATTAAATTGTATGCCCAAGTGCAACAGCATAGCCTTTTAGCAGGTGTTTAGTGAAAAATTAATTCCTTGAAATTCCAAGGGAGAAGCCTGGGGGTTTATGAATAGTGTGACCAGTCTTACAATCAAGACATTGGATGGATATAAAAACTGATTTTGTATTCTTTACAAAATCTCTGTAAAATAAATATATCATGAGAAAGCTACTTAATTGTGGACACGACAGGGACAAAGCCAATGGAACCTTGCACCCCTATAAATCCTATCACTACTCCTGTCCTATGTTCTTAGGTTCAGAGGTACATTTCAAGCATGCTGTAGAAACTGTGGGGTTTTGTGTGGATTTTTTGTTGTTTTGGGTTGGGCTTGGGGGGTTTGGCTTGTTTGTTGTTGTTGGGGGGAGATTGTTTGTTTGTTTATTTGTTTTAATGGGACTTTTTATTTCAGTTGGTGAGGTAGGGAAGGAACAGGCAGAGAGAGGAATAAGAATAAAATAGACGAGCTTTCTGCAGCCCATAGCTCCAGAAGTCTGCTGACACTCAGCATGGAAGCAGGGTGGAGCTACTCCCAGAAAGTCCTGTTACTGTGCACAATTGCACTTGTTTAAGGATTTACTTGTGTTTTTTTAAAAGGAGAGAAAGTGGCCCTTAGTGTTCCAGCCACAACATTGTTACTTGTTGTATTACTCTTATTGTTGTGTGTTAAGCCTCCTAATGCGAAGCCAAGACTAGTTTACACCAATCAACTTTTCATTAACTGTGGTAGTAATTGATTTACAGGAGGTTGTAGCTGTTTATTTTTAATTAATTTGCAACAATGGAAATCTTGTTTTTCTTAAAAGCAAAAAGGCAA